>PVKS010007348.1:0-73436 GCA_004027875.1 Aplodontia rufa
AATTGGGCTGTTGGTGATTTTGTAGCTGACATTTTTGAGTATTTTATAGATTCTGGATATGAGACCCTTGTCTGAGGAATCATAGTCCATGATACTCTCCAATTCTGTAGGAAACCTCTTGATTCTTTGGATTGTTTCCTTGGCAGTACAAAAGCTTTTTAGCTTTATGACATCCCATTCACTGATTTTTGACTTTACTTCCTTCGCTTTCGGAGACCTGTTGAGAAAGTCTTTGCCTACTCTTACACACGTCTCAAATCAGTCTCCTCTTATTACCATGAGCTTCACTCTGGCCTTCATCATCACTTTCCTGGTCTCCCTACATATCTACTCCTGCTAATCCCCTTCCTCCCTGCCCCTCTCCAGCCCATCACACCAATCTCTATGCTAGGCATATTTTGCCTTATAAAATCTCCTCTCTTCTAAGTCCCAACTTAGAACATCACCTCCTCTGCAGATCCTACCCTGATATCACAGTCAGGCTTCAGGCTCCTCCCATGGTGTGTTACCTACCCCATAGGCAAGGCTTTTAACAGTGCTTATATTGTGTCAATATTGGCTCTTTGAGAGTGTGCCTGTATTGTCACCAACCTATGAGCTTTTTATGAGTAATGACAAAGCCTCCATTCATTTATCCTTTGCATTTACAATGTCTTGCCTATAGTAGGCACAAAGTCAGAACTTGTTGAATAACCTGAATGAGTGAAGGATGAATGAATGAATGAATAAAAATTTTAAAAACTTACTGAATGAAACAAATAAATGAAACTTTAAACAATAATTATCTCTGACTCAAAAGCTGCACTAATAAAAGAATCTTGAATCATTACTAAAATGTTAGGTTACTTTTGTAAACGCAGAATGAAGAAGAGAAATAATTATAGAGTATACTTCACGTGTAAAATTTGAATTTAAAACAGAAAGTAATACTATTCACTTCAGCTTGCAAACAGTATACTCACAACCATGATAGATTATATTTATGTAATACTTTCTGATTTTCAAAAGGTATTTGTAGACTCTTTCATTTGAACTTCACAGCAAACTGGAGGGATACAACAGAGGAGGTGTTCATTATCCCCATTTTTCAAAGGAAGAAACTGAAGGTCAATGTAACATACCTCAGTTGCACAGAGGCAGAGATAAAACAGAACCCAAGAATTCTGAATGCCAGTCCAGCATTATCTCCTCTTAGGGTGCCTTTGGCAGAAGGTTTGATCATCCCATGTGAAAATAGGCTGTGATTTTCTAGTCTACCACACTCACAAACTCCTCTTATTCCTTCCTGACAAAGGCAGTAGTATCCCGGGCATGTGAGGAACCCAAAAGACTGTAGGCAGACAAACTCCTTCAGAGCCCAGCCTTGGTCCTCTCTGACATTCCCCAACCTTCCGGCCAACTGTTGGCAGGGCGTTGCCACTGTGTCTGCACGGAGTCTAGCCTCACCCTTCTGCCCAGCACAGGCAGGGTAGGAACAGAGGGTGAGTGAGAGGAAGTAGAAAGAGGCAGACACACCTAGGTTCAAATTCCAGCTCTCTCTGCTTTTCCATATGGGTGTCCAGGTGTCCCAGCACGTTGTTGAACACGCTTTTCTCACCCAGTGGATTGCTTTAGTGTCTTAGTTGGAAATCACATGACTATATGTATAAAAGGTCTATTCTTGAGTAGTTTATTCGGTTCCAATGATTGATTTGTTATTTTTCCTCCTGCCATACCGTCTTCATAGTGGAGCTGTACACTAGGTCTTGAAGCCAGGTTCTATAATTCCTCCATCTCTGCTTTCTTCCTCACTTCTTCGGGCATTCTAGGTTCTTTACATATAAATGTGAATGAGTTTAAGAATTTCTTAAAAGATCCTAGAAGGTTTATAACCAGAATTGTTTTGAATCTATAGATCAATATGGGGAGAGCTGATATCTTCTCAATATAGACTTCCAGTCCTTAAGTATGGTGCATCTATCTGTTAAATTTTCTCTTAACATCATTTTGTAATTTTCAACATAGAAACTGTACACTTTTGTCAGATTTACTCTTATGAATTAAGAATTTTGCTGTTAATGAAAATGGAGTTATAGGTTTAATTTTTTTGACTTTCCAATTCTACCTAATAAAAGTAAGACTAATTTACCTTGATCTTAATAAGGATTAAGCTTCAGAGTCTTTCCTTGCAAATTCCCTTTGCAAACCTTCAGAGGTAGCCTATCAGTTTTATAATCATTATATTGTGTTATTTTTTAAGGGCACCCAAATTATAAAAATTTTAGACCACACAAAATTTAGATCTATCCTCTGCCTGCTAGTAATATTCTTGGCCTCTCTTAAAGCAATCTTCTTATTTACAAAGTTGGAATAATGATATATACCTACTAGGGTCATTCTTGATATAATAAAATATCCATAACAAAATCCATTATTTTAATTAATTTAAGGTGTAAAATTCAGTGACATGAAGCACACAATGTTGTGCAATCATTTCTACTGTCTAGTTCTAGGATGTTTTCCTCATTCCCCCAAAGAACATACTATGCATTAAACAACCACTCTCATCCTCCCCTCCCCCCAGCTCCTGGCAACCACTAATCTGCTCTCTTTCTCTATGGATTTGCCTATTCTGTGTGTTTCATATCAGTTGAATCACATGCTGTGGCCTGTACAGTTACATGTCTGTAACTCCAGTTACTCGGGAGGCTGAGGCAGGAGGATCATAATTTCCAAGTCAGCCTAGCAACTTAATGAGGCCCTCAGCAATTTAGTGAGCAATTTAAGGTATCAAAATTTAAAAAAAAAATAAGCTGGGTACAGTGGCACATGCCTGTAATCCCGCAACTCCAGAGGCTGAGGTAGGAGGATCCCAAGTTCAAAGCCAGCTTCAGCAACTTAGCAAGACCCTAAGTAATTTAGCGAGATCCTATCTCAAGATAAAAAAAAAATAATAGGGCTGGGGATGTGGCTCAGTGGTTAAGCACCCCTGGGTTTAATCCCTGGTACCAAATAAATAAATAAGTAAATAAATAAATAAAATAAAAAATAAAAAGGACTGTGGATGTAGCTCAGTGGCAAAGAGCCCTGGTTTCAATCCCCAGCACCTAAATAAGTAAATACATAGAGACATGCATTATGTGTCCTTTCATGTCCGGCTTTTTCCACTGGCATAACATTTGCAAGGATCACCCATGTTGTAGCATGAATAAATACTTCAGTGTCTTTTTATAGGTTGGTGATATTCTGTTGTACTATACCACATGTTGTTTAACTGTTCATCTGTTGATGTTCATTTGGTTCCTTCCATTTTTTTGGCAATTGTGAATGGTGTTGCTATGAATATTGTGTACAAGTTTTTGTTTAGACACCTGTTTCCAGTTCTTTGGGTATGTATCCAGGAATGGAACTGCTGGGTCGGTCATATGCTAATTCTATGTTTAACTTATTGAGGAAACACCAAACTGTTTTCTCTCTTAGGGTTATTTTGAGGATCCAATGAGCCAACACATTTGTAAAGCTTTTAGTATAGTGTCTGGCACATAGCAGAAATTCAATAAATCATCGCAAAAAGATAGAATTCCACACAAGTTATCAGCAATAGAGTACATCTGCTGCAACATGTGTCATGTGTTAGAGGGAACAATTAGTCCCTCCTCATCTTTTTGTATGGCCCCGGCCTCCATTAAGCTAGCATTCCAAGCCTCTTTCTCCATTCCCTCCGTTACTGCCTCCAGGAAAAGATGCAGGATTTGCCATCTGGAAGGCCAAACTGGACATGCTCTTGCCAGCCCATTTCACTCCTCCCTGGGGATCTGCATGCTCTAGGGAGCACGTATTCTAATCTCTACTCTTCCATGCCATGTAGTTTAAAGGGGCACATCCCCCTAACAGAGGGCTAAGGCTCTTTAGCTCTGATTCAGGCTAGCATGGCAGAGTGGTAGGTAAATTTAAATTGTGGCATAGTACTAGAGCTTATACTTGCTGATGGATCCAAATCACCTTCACTAAACACCTTTTTCCTTTTTCCATAAGTACTAAAGATCACATTTGCGATTTACATCTTGACCCCACTCTGCCAAAACAACAATAAAAACAAAAACAAAAACCCTTGGACTTACCCAGAAAAGTTAACAAAACTGCTTCCAATTCCCAAACTTTATCTACTTCAAATTTAAGTAGGTTAAAAAAAAAAACAAACTTCAAATTGAGATAAAAAATAATGAGTGATTGTCTTTCCCAGAGTTTTTTATTCTTTGATCCTAGAAA
Organism: Aplodontia rufa; assembly: GCA_004027875.1. NCBI lineage: Eukaryota > Metazoa > Chordata > Mammalia > Rodentia > Aplodontiidae > Aplodontia > Aplodontia rufa. The sequence continues at coordinate 4,249 of PVKS010007348.1, forward strand.
AGTTGGAATTAATATAGAAAGATTTTTGGCTATTTCGTGGAGGCAAACCTTGATAGAGAAAAATGCATTGTGAGCAATTTTCCACTGTGAAAGGGCTTCATTTCAGAGTCCCTGTATTTTTAAATTACCAACCTTGAGATGGTATTTGTTTTCATTTTTGCACTTAATAGAGCATAACATCACACTCATTTTTCTCTCTCCTGGGGTGAGTGTAGAATTGATAAGTAGTGAATGTCTTCCCTTTAATTCAATTCAATAAACATTCATTGAGCACCTGCTATGTGCTAGGCACTGTGCCAGGCACTATGGGGGAGACCAAGAGGAGCACCCTTCAGTTTCATCTGCAATGAACTTCTAGTCTTGTGCAAATGAAGGAAGACATTTATGTAAATAAATACAAGGTACATTTTAGCTGATCTGGCTTTAAGTGGATTTCAGCCATTTGGTCTAGATGATTAAAATCTAATATATCTCACCAAAGGAAATTGGATTCAGAATTTTTATTTCATTACTATTCCCACGTTAGTTATCCTCCCTTCTGTCAGGCTAATTCCCTCTCTCCCTTTGGAAAATGACATATTTTCTAAAGTTGCAAATGTACCCAAGTCTATTCAATTAGTTAATTAGCTTATTTTGTCTTTATGAACTAACACTTTTAAGTGGCTTAATTGTTTTTCTTTCTTTCTTTCTTTTTTCTGTATTTTTCAGACGGGTACAGGCAATAGCAAGTCAATGAAAGAGCAAATTAATGAAAAACTAGAATCTCCAGACTAAAACTCAAAGCCTGAATTTCAGTTTCATCCCAAATACATCTCTTGGGAATTCTTCTCCTTGAAGTCACGCCCCAGGGTTCTGGGTCACACTGAACGTAGGTATTAGGTAGTTTGAAAGGAGTGAAAAGCAACAACATCCAGAGAATCAGTGTGCAGGCAAAGCTATGCAAGAACATGTCCCCAAGGACAGACACAGGTACAACCAAAACCAATGAGAGGCATCTACAGCATAGGTGTTTAGAATGGGGCTATGGAGCCAGACTGCTCAGCCGTGAAGGCTGGCGCTTTCCTCTTCTGTGTGACCTTGGGCAAGTAAGGTGACTCATTTGTAAAATGAGAATAAGTCATAGTGTCTTCTGCATAGTATCATTGTGGGGAATAAAAGCGACTTAATATTTGCCATACGCTTGGACCAGCTTCCGGTAGGTGGTAAGGATGCTGGCCCATCAGCTGAAACACAGAAGCCATGAAAATCAGAGCCTCCAAAGGAGACAAGGAGGGCAGAACAAGGTAGAATGGAGGAAGGCAGGATGAAGAGAAAAGAATGAGGAAGAAACGAAGGCAAGTGCCTGGCTCACATGCGGTGACCCCATTGCCAAATGTGGAAAGAAAGGACCAATATCCTTCTGCTTCCGGTTCTGTGACCCTGTGCGATTCACTTGACCCCTCCCCACTGCATCTGTAATTCCTCTCCTCTGAAACAAATGAGAGGCCTTGAGAGACCAGCTAGGTGGGCATGTTCCCTAACCTCTGTCTTAGTTTCAACTGTTCTGTGAGGATGATAATGGTTCCATTGTTTAGGTGTTATAGGGTCTGGAAGTGTGTGTTTAATTCAAGAGGTCTCAGGATATTGACTTGCAGAAAAGCACTTTTCCTACTTCAAAGTCACCCCTTCCAATAAATATTAGGGATTATTATGACCTTCAAATTTATTTACTGTTTTTCATTTAGATAATGTCATGGCCTAAACATTTCCTCCAACTGATTCTTGAAGCTAATGGAGAATCTTGGTCAGTAGAGAGATTTCATAGCTTCTCTCTCTCCTCTCTGTGGGCTGACTTCCTTGCTAATTCCCTCCCTCTGGATAGCTGTAAAAGCAAAAACTACTGCCAGGACAGCTCTTATCAAAATATTTTAGCACTTCTGCATCTGGTCCTGGTCATAAATAGAGGTGAAGAAACACTTATGTAAAGCTTTCAGAGTTGTGAGGGGAAAAGAGAGCTCTTATTTTATTGGCTCTGATTCATATATCTCCAGGACAGCAAGGTAAAAAATAACTTAAAGATTTAAACCAAAAAGGCATTCAGTGAAAGAAAGTTAAAGACATGGCATGAGCACCAGCAACTAAGATAAACAAGGGAGAAAAAAAGAGCGAATGTTGTTGAGTGAATTGTGTCTCCCTTGGGTTCTGTACGGCTCTGTGTACCAAATAAACTAATGAGCTGGGCCATTGGGGAACTCAATGATCCATATGCAAATCGGCTCTCCATGCGATCCTTCCCACCCTTGCTCAGTTGCTGCACTGGTAGCCTGCATCCACGCCTCTTCCTCCCCTTGCTTCTTCATGTTGCTTCTTTCCGTCCCAGGCATTCTCATGATCACATGGTTAACAGACAGGATTCATTTAATATTTATTGGGCATCTGTCACACGCCAGACACTGAACTAGGATCTGGGGGATATGGACAAATAAGACAGAAGCCCTGAACTCAAGGAGTTCTCTGAGTGACAGGAGAGATAACTGCAATGTGATGCACCAAGAATGGTCTAGTAGCATGAGTTAAATCCAGATAAGATGTAATGCTTTACAATTTAATACTTTGTTTAGAGTTATAATGAGAAGGGGAAGGGAGGGATAATGGAGGGTAATTGGGGGGGCACTCCTGGGGATAATTGCAATATCCAGAATATATACATATTTTATACACATTTTATATTATTTTGTTAAAATCTTGTAAGGTTGCTCAAAATAAAAAATTAAAAAAAAAAAAAGAATTACCAGGATGGGATGCCCTGGGTGCACAGATGAGGGGGTGGCCACTCTCTCAGAAGAATGTAGGAAAGACAGAAGCCTTCACCCTGCGTTTATCAATTGCCTCCTATAATCGTTGAGACATCTCTTAGGGGAGAGACATCATTTTAAGTCATTTTATAGATTAGGAAATTGAGGCTCATTGCAATTAATTTACTCCAGATCACAAGAGACAGAATCTAAATCTAACTCCAAAGCCTCTTCTCTTTGCAGCAATCTTGCTGTGTTTTAACATTAGTCAAGACCATGATGCTGGTGGGATTCAGAGGAGAGGAGAAAGGGTAGGTAGAAAACCCCGAGTAAAACTGCGGGCATTTAATGGCAGAGAGGGATGGTAACTGGGAGGCACAGGGAGGAGTAAGGAGAGAGAGCAGAGGAAGGGAGAGATGGAAGCAGTGGAGTATTAAAGGCTGACTTAACCAGCTCTCATAATTCAGAAGTTTTGCTGTTGGTTGGTATATACTTGGTAGCTCAATCCTCCATGGTGGGAGTATTTACAGGACAGAAATTGGAAAATATTACAAATCAGGGTCATTTCCCCCCACCCCAGAGAGCTGTTTATGCAACACAGCATGCTGCTGAGGGAAGGGCCTGGCAGAGGGTGTGGATGGTCCTTGAAGTGTTTGCAAATAGTGAATGCCTTTGTGAAGTCGTCCCATTTGTTCACATACCTTTATTTCCAGTGACTTTCTGCTTCCCTCTTTCACATGCTATAATAGCCAGGATTCTTTGGATTGGCTGCAGCAATTGGCCCAAACATGGGGACTATGGCAGCTCTGCCCTGGGACAGAGTTGGATGTTGGAAGGGAGAAGTTGTCGCTTTTTTCTGAGCTGGGATATTGCGAACTCAACCATATCTGGGGCCTTTTCCTTCTTTCCCAGTCAGCACTCCCCTTCCAACACTCTCTGATTGGAAAGCCCATGTGAAATTAGAAAGAATAAGGCAACTCCACCCCCAAAAGGTGAAATATGGAAAAGGAGAAGAAAGATCTACAGCTGGCAACTGAGAGCACTTTCATCTCAAGGAACCCTGAGGTCAACTCCTTCCCTGAAGTTCTTGGCTAACAGCATCTGAGCAAATAAATCCCCCTTTTGGCTCAAAGCGGTTTGAGTTTGCTTTCTGTCACTTGCCTCCAGAGAATGGGACACCCTGATGGGCCAGGCTGAGGTAACCACTCCTGGTACCAGGGAAAGCACTTGGTTTGACTGACACTCTGTTTTTGGCAGGCAGAGAAGTTAGGGTTACCGGTTAGGGTAAGCTAAGTGAACCAAGTGGAAGGTGTCCCCTATGTCTGCTAAGTTTATTTTCAGAAGTAGTAGAGATCTTTGGGTCATTTTAAATGGGGCACTTGGGCTACATGGGATCATTCAACTTCAGGATCATTCCTTATCAGAGTGAATTTCTTTTGAATAAAGTCCCAGATCCTTGTACGTCCCTGGGTGATCTGGCCATGTGTACCCCTTCATGGATAGCCTCCTTCCCAATTGCCCTCTGGCCACCCCAACACCCCTGCATTTTCTTTCTGTTTGCAAAAGCGCTGTTCTCTCTGGCTTTTTATCTGCCAGAATGCTCTGCCTGTAGGCATTCCCACACCTGGCTCTTCTCATCATTCATGTCAAATGTCACCTTTCAGAAAGACCTTCCTTTCCTGCCACGTGTAAACTAGCTTCTGTCCCGACCCAGAACACCTTCTCATCATTCTTCCTTATTTCAGTTTCACTTGTACTTCCTACTCTCTCTCGTTTTCTTTCTCATTGATTTGTTTCCTTGTTAATTGAGTCTCTTGCTTGACTAGAAGATAAGCTTAATGAGAACAGGAGCCGTGTCTGCCTTACTCATCGATGCGTCTCCTGACCGGGATACAATGCCTTGTACATAATGGTGCTTGATAATTACCTGTGGCAATGGTGAATGAGCAGAATGACATGTGTATGCTACTGTAACCAGCAGGAACCTGACGCAAGAGAAGATATTCAGGCTTTATGTGACATTAATTCAATATACCTACCTTTCCCCCTGTCTTTCGACTTTATTTCTTCCGTTTCTAAACTGTTCAAAAGTAAATGCATGGCGCTGGAGCAGTGGCACTGTGGTTATGGTGTTTACCTGGCATATGCAAGGATGCAGGTTTGAATCCCAGCACCACGTACACAATGAAGTATCAGAGCAAAAACAGCCACATGAAAAAATAAATAAAATTGACTCTCTCTCTCTCTCTCTCTTTATAAAAAAAAAAAAAAAGTAAATGCATGATGCACACCTGTAATCTCTGTGACTAGGGAGGCTGAGATAGGAGGATCACAAGTTCAAGGCCAGCCTCAACAACATAGCAAAGCCCTAAGCAATTTAGACAGACATTGTCTCAAAACAAAAAACAAAAAGGACTGGGGTTGTATGTGGTTCAGTACCAAAAAGAAAAAAAAAAGTAAATGAGTAAATAATGATCCCTTTCTAGTCAAATCTGATGACATCTCTTTTGTTCATCTTATCATGATCTTTCTATTGCCCTTGGCACCATTGCCCAACTACTCACTTGATTTTTCTCCAATTTCGGGTCCCATAATTCTGAGATATCTTCTTTCCCCTTCCTACCTCTTCTGTTCTTCCTTATCTCTCCTTTGCTGACTCCACCTCTTCCCATTAATCCCAGACATCTATCAGGTCTTAGTCTGTTTTGTTTCATCATACAAACACAGACTGGTCCAAAAGAAACTTATAGAAGCCAAATACTTTACAGCAACAATTTAGTAAACCAACCAAGGGTAGGAACTAGAATTCACCAGTGCTACTGACATAAGCTTATAACAATTTTTTCAGGAATTTAAATTTAAATGATTTGTATACTAATAAGCATAGTTTTAGGAGTATTACCAAGGAAATTATCAGGCTAGTCACAAAATCTGATGTCAGAAGATATGATATTAATACAAAGGAAAAAATCAAATATGAAGATAAATATTTGTGCCTAAAGTTACTCATTTCTGTCTTTCCATAATAATTAAATACTTGCCAGAAAAAATAATGTTCAAAAAAAGTGGAAGAAATAAGATGCCCTTAAAAATTACGATTGCTAGTTGGGCATGGTGGCTCACACTGGTAATCCCAGAAAGATCACAAGTTTAAGTCCATCCTGGGCAAAATAGTGAGACCCTGTCTCAAAATAAATGGAATTACAAAGGCTGGTCATGTACTTCAGTGGTGGAGCACTTGCCTCGCATGTGTGAGATCTTGGATTCAATCCCCAACACTGAAAAAAAAATCATGATAGTTTAAAATATTCAATGTGTGGGGAAATATTCATGCTCTATCACTGCATTAAAAAATGGAAGACATGGGGCTGGAGTGGTGGCTTGGTGGTTACGGCCCTTGCCTGGCATGCACAAGTACACGGGTTCAAACCCCAGCAACCCATGTACACAACTAAGTGTCAGAGCATCTAAAGCCATGTGAAAAACTCAATAAAAATTGATTTTCTCTGTCTCTCTCTCTCTCACTGTCCTTCTCTCTTTAAAAAAAAAAAAAAAGGAAGACATGGAAAATGTAAATCTATGTTGAAAGAGAAAAACAGGGTAATCTTGTTAATGGATGATTTTCTGCCATGTTATTAAACATTTTTATAACTTTTTAAATATTCTCTAAATTGCCTACAATAAGCAAATTTGATTTTATGACACTAATTTTTCAAAAGACCGTATGACTCTACTATATGATAATCCTAAGTATCTTACATAGGTTTCTTTGCATGTATGATAGATTTTACAATGTAATCTTTAAAAACATGACTTTGGAATATTTTCAAGAATTGGTTTTTTTTAGGACAAAATACACATAAAATTCTGCAGAACTATGCCCAAAACAAAGGTCAGGAATTTGTGTGTGTCATCCCTAAGTCGGGGGAATAACAGCGACTGCATTAGGGTATTGTTCATCCATTGCCCAGGGCAGAAGGAGGAAGTAGCTGCTTCAAGTCTGCAAACACCTATTAAGTTTCCATCACCGATGCTTGGCCTTAATGAATTAGAGCAGGAGATTGTTTGTCAATAGTGGTTTCCTGAGTTGTACAGGCAAGCAAGCCTCGGCAAGAGATAACAATCAAAATTACAGACGATGGGACGGACATCTAATAGATAAGAAGAGCTGATCCTGTAGGAAATGGGATGCTGATTCATATATTGAAATGCATAATTTAATTATTAGAGATAATCGGTAAATCTTTGCATCCACTAATGGAATAAAATATAAATTATATAGTCAGCACAATTCAGGACTTACAAGTTATGAAGATAATGCAAAACAATAAAGGAGAGCAGCTAAGCTAATTGACCATTTCCATTTTTATTAATTGGGGAACTATCTAGCAATCATTTAAATAAAAAAATGGGATTGTGCAGAAAATGCACATTAACCATTCCAGATAGTTTCTCCAGCAAAATATTTTCATCTTGTTATCATATTATTCTTATTTCTAGACTTTTAATATTAAAAAAATAGGCAGCATCTCCAGACCTTAATTGTTTCATCAGTAAAATAAGAGTGTTAGAGCAGTGATTTTAGTACTTCATACTATGGAGTGAGGCTTTAGGATTTGCACAAATGTTTCATTTTCTTTCATGGATGTTCATGCTGATATCATACTGTGATTATCTTCCCTAATGCTGGATTTCAAATTTTGTTAATAAAACAGGCTCACAGATTTTATTGATGTTTTTTAGTAAATAAACATCATATATCTGAACTTATAAATTTTTATTTATTTGAAAATGTTTTTCCACATTTTTATTGGCTCATTCATTAAGGTTGTACATATTGATGGAATTTGTTGTTACGTATTTATACAAGCACACACTATGACAACAACATTGGGCCAATATCACTCCCCAGCATTTCTCCCCTCCTTCCAAACTCCCACCCGCTGAAGGTATAAATTTATCAGTGTTGCAAAATTGCTTTCCTTGATGGGGACTTTGACAGTGGATTTTGTAGGGGGAAACATTATTTTAATGCTTGAACAATGAAGTTTGAAAACTGTTCAGCTCCAGGAGCTCCAAGGTTATGCTCAGTACTCAGATTCCAACATTATATCCCAAACTTCTAGTTTCAGGAAGCATCAGATCCAGGCCTTGCCCACAGCCAGCTTATCAGTGAAATGGTACCCTTGAAGGACCAGCCTCCATTCTCCCAGGCTCCTTTTCACTTTTATAAATTCAAAGGATCTAATGCCCCCTTTGCACTTTTAAAACTATCCCACAAGGGAAGAAGTTCAAGCGATAACATTGAATGAAAAGAGCAGGACAAAAATTACAAATACTTCAATGTCATTTTTTTTTAAGAGAGAGGCACAGTGAGAGAGACAGAGAAAGAGAGAAACAACTTTATTTAGTTTTTTCACATGGCCTTAGTTGCTCCAATACTTAGTTTTGTACATGGTGCTGGGGTTCGAACCCAGGTCCTTGTGCTTGCCAGGCAAGCGCCGAAACCGCTGAGCCACCACTCCAGCCCCCTTCAATGTCATTTTATTAAAATAGATAACTGAATCTGGAAAGGTAAATGCTTGATGCAGATTATATTGCTTTTATAGATGCACCAGGCACAACTTACACCACTTTGTATATATTCACTCGAGTTTTGCCCACAATTACTCAATGAAGTAGGTAATATAATCATTTTCACTTTACACACGAGAAAACCGATGGACAGCAAAGGGTTATGAAACCTACCGGAGGTCAGAATGCGTAGAAAAAAATTTTTCTGGAAGCATGTTCTAAAAGTTGTAAGGATGTTCGCTCTTTGGCCTGTGTGTAATTTCCAAAACAAATTCGTATTACTTATGTAACAAAATGAAAACCCTCCTGCTTTCATTTGGAGTCTGAGTAGTGGAGGGCTCAGGATCATAGACTCGGTTCTGTTTGGAATAAGACAATGATGCATAAGATTTGCAGGTGGTTCTCTGCTCTGGGAAACATGGAACTGCAGCAATTCTTATTCAGTTGACAGGAGGAAGCGATTCCCATAAAATGCCTTTGGTAAGAACCTTTGCCGTTAGAGACTGTCTCTCTTTTGTCTTCATCCTCCCCCACCAGGCTAGGATCACTCTGTCAGCACCAAGCCCCAGAGAAAGCCAGGCTTGCAGAAATGTGTTCATCCACTTGGCTCCAGGAGATTCAGGGATGTGGCGCCAGCTCGTTAGGGTATTCTATTAAACTTATTTTTTAATTTGTGTTATTAATCTACTTTAAGTCTCTGTGTTTCATTTCCCCAGTGAGATTGCCAGTGAGATTTTAAACTCCTGTATGGCCTTGATTCTGTGGGAAACACTTCCTCACTTTTCCCAGAATGAGCTAAACACAGAAAGTGACTGGCAAATGATAGTTGAATGGAATCAAGTATACACATAATGGTAGATTCCATTCAACTATGATTTTGTGCTATTTAGTTTCTGTTTTAAACCAATGGGAGGAACACATTGGTAATTAAGTTCATTACTTCAAGATAATTCGAAAATGAAGGCTTGGATATATATTCTAAAATATAATAACAAAAAGCGCTGAGGTATGCCAAGTCACATCTTGGTGCTACGTAAGCTACCTTTAAAGGACCTATACTGCCAAGGTAGAAAATCATTAATGCCTAGAGAATGGAAGAATCTCCCATTTGGCTCACTTTCCTTCCCATTTCTGAACATGTGGGTTATAAATCCATTACATGGGACAGAGCAAGACAGACGGACATCCAGAAGGGTGGCCTGGAGTGGGATGTTAGAACCCAAATGCTGGGAAGTTTCTGTTGAGGGAAAGGGGAAGCAGTAGTGAAGGGAGCTTAGCTGCATACAGGGGAATTGATCAAAAACTACATTAAAAATAATGGAGGCCAAATTTCTTTCTGTTGTAGAAGAGGAGTATAAATAAACAAAGTAAATGGGCTGGAGATATACCTCAGCGTTAGAGCCTAGAATGAATGAGGCCCTGGGCTTGATCCCCAGACCAAAAAACAAAACAAAACAAAACAAAAAACCCCAAAAAACAATGGAGAAAACTAGAACGTGTGGCATTGAATTGGTATTGGGAGTACCAGTGTAAAAACATGAAATTTTGTAAATATATACAGATAGGGAAATAAATTTAGACATAAATGTGTTGGCGTATATCTGTGTCAATCAATACATGTGTGTTCTGTATGCGTGCATATACATATTCCTTACCTGAATAGTTTTCTGAGTTTGTTATATTTTCAGTGCTACATTTAAGTGCATCTGGGATTTATTTTTGTGTGCTGCATGAGACGGGGTACCACATTTTTTTTTTATTAAACTGCCAGCCAATTTCCCCAACACTATTTATTGAATAATTCATCTCTCCCCATTGATCTGAGACACTTCCATTATCATATATTATGCTGACTGCAAACATCTTAGAAAAGCAACCTTGATCGTCTCATTAATGATACAGCACTGCTGACACATCTCTGTTTCTTCTGCTCTGACATCTTGGGTGTCAAGGGCCTGTTTCCTACTGTGTCCAAAGCACATCTGAAGCTCAACACTCCCCAAATTCAACTGGTCTTGCTTGTCCTCATGAATTCTTGACCTCTGTTACCACCGGTCTAACTGCCCAACAGTCCCTTGACTACCTCTGATCTAGTGCTCCCCTCTCCCTTCCTTCTTTCCTTTGGTCTCTGAAACTCCTCAGTCATGATTTTTCCCCTGAACGACTATGACAAGCCTTAAATTCTTAGCCTTCTAATCCACCCCTCACCCTGATTCCTGAATAATACATAAAAATAATAAATAAGGAAATGCAATATAGTAATATGGGCCTGTTCCTAGGACTGCAATTTGAAGCCCTTTAAGTGGTTGTTTTGTCCTAAACAGCAGAACATCGAAGACCTTGACGCTGAACTTCCAGCTGCTCTTTCTTCACCTGACTTCCTTAGCCATCATGCACACTAAGCTCTGGTTTTGGAACATGCCAAACACTTCCCCAATTTTGTACTTCTTTGTCTGCCCTGAAAGCTGCCTCTTCCCTCTTTATCAGACAATCTATCCTTTAGGGTGCAGCTTAAACACAGCCCTCTTCTGTGAAGCAGCTCCCCAACACTGCAGTTTGAGATTCGTTTCTCGCCACCTGTCTTCAAAGCGTTCTGCTTGTGCTGGACCACGCTGGACCTCACGTTATGCCCTGCATCTAAGTGCTGTGCCTCTTGGTTTTCAGATCCGGATTCCAACCCCTGATGGCAGAACCCCAGCTTTGCTCCTCTGTCCTCTGCCCATAGCTGGCCATGTGAGCCCACTTATTTAGGCATCTTACTGGGTGCTTTTACTTTTTCCTTCCTTCCTTTTTCTCTAGCTCTCTTCTTTCCTTCCTTCAACTCTGATCTAATACATGGCAATGCATACTCAGCACTACTCAAATACTTGGAATACTGGCATTAAGGAGGCTAAGTCCTTGTTCTCTGCATTCCATAAGGATTCTTTTTTTTTTTTTTTTAAGAGAGAGGGACAGTGAGAGAGAGAAAGAATCAACTTTAGTTAGTTTTTCATGTCGCTTTGGTTGCTCAGACACTTTGTTGGATACATAGTGCTGGGGTTTGAACCTGTGTAGTTGCACATGCCAGGCAAGCACTGTAACTGCTGAGCCACCACTCCAGCCCCATGGCTTCTTATTTAATCCTATCAGGAACCTTGTGACACCAAGGCTGTTTTCTACCTCAGTAAATTATTCCTGAAGACTGGCCACATATTTGGTGTCAGAACTGGAATTCAAACTCAGGTCTGCGTAAATGACACTTTGTCACTAGTATCACACCTTGCTAAAATATGTATAAACTGAAAACAAGTTTGGTACCTGCTACGATTTGAATGTGAGGTGTCCCCCAAAATCTCAGGTGAGATAATGCGAAGGTTGAGGTGAGATGATTTGATTATAAGAGCTTGGCCCAATCAGTGAGTTAATTCCCTGATAGGGACTAACTGGTAACTGAAGGCAGGTGGGATGTGGCTGGAGGAGGTGGAGACATTGTGGGGTGAGGCTTTGAGGTATATATTTTGTATCTGGTGAGTGGAGTCTCTCACTGCACCCTGGAGCCATGCCTTCCCCCACAATGTTCAGCCACACCTTGAACCCCAAGGACTAGAGCTGCCCTTCTAGGGACTAAGATCTCTGATACTGTGAGACCCCAAATAAATTTTTCCTCCTAAAATTGTTCTTGTCAGGTCTTTGGGTCACAGCAACCAAAAAGCCAACTAGAACATTACCTCTAAGAGGATTAAGGGGGTACCGTTTTAGGTGCTGGAGAGTAGGCAAACAATTATGTGTCACTGTTGAAAGATCCATGACCCCCTTTGCTATTTCTACATGTTCAGGAAGTAAATATGGACACCAAATCTTACACCCAAGTTAGGTTTTTAATTCTAACCAAGGGCTGATGCTGTTGTAGTACAGAAAATGGAGAAGAAAGGTAACACATTAATTGAGGTAGCTACATATATACATACCGTTTTTTTAAATCTTTACAAGAACAATCCAAGGTAGATACTGCTATCTTCAATGCAGGGGGAAAAACAGATCCAGGGAAGTTAAATAACTTTCCACAGTCACATGGCTATTTCTGGCATTATGTTTTCAATGGAACTTTCATAGACCACACACATAACTTGCATAAATGGAATCATATTTAAAATGTACATGGAGGAATTGCTAGTTAAAGGACTCCTAGGATGGGTAGATTAATTCAGCAAACGGTAATGGGAGTTACTGACTTTCTGTTTTGAAGTTAAAAAAAGACAAGTAAAAATGGAGGAAGGATGGAAGGATGGACTACCAGGTACAGAGATATATTTGGAGAGGAGAAATAACTTTGTTTTTATTTTTGCAGTGCTGGGGAAGGAACCCAGAGCCTTACCCATGCTCTGCAAGTGCTGTACCACTGAGCTACATCTCCAACCTAGGAATAGCTTCTAGTGTTCTGTAGCATAGTAGGACAACTATGGTTGACAACAATTAATCAAACATTTCAAAATAGCTAGTAGAGATAATTTTGTGTTCCCATCCCAGAGAAATGATATACACTGATAGATATGTCAGTTACCCTGACCTGATCATTGCACATTTATATACATGTATTGAAATGTCACACTTATCCCATAAATAATACAATTGCTATACATCCATTAAAAATACAGATATGCTTTTTTTTTTTAATAAAGAGAGAGGGACAGTGAGAGAGACAGAGAAAGAGAGAAACAACTTTACTTAGTTTTTTTCACATGGCCTTAGTTGCTCCAAAACTCAGTTGTGTACGTGGTGCTGGGGTTTGAACCCGGGTCCTTGTGCTTGCCAGGCAAGCGCCAAAACCGCTGAGCCACCACTCCAGCCCCCAGATATGCTTTTAAAAAAACTGAATCCTTATCTCATTTCTCATAGCAGATGGATTAAAGATTTACATGCAAAACCTGAATTCATGAGCTTCTTAGACAATTACATGCATGTGTATTTTATGATCTTAGTATGGGCAAGACTTTTAAAAACATAACATGAAATCCAGTAGTTACAAAGGAAATGATTAGTAAATTTGTTTATATGAAAATTAGAGTTTGTATGGCAAGCTTTGGCCGCTTAAGCCAGGTCAAAAGACGGAAGGCAATAAATAGATAAACAAATAAATGCTAGAGAAATGTTTTCTGTGGTTCTAGTACGTAGGTAGACCTCACCAAATGACTGGTTTGGGGTTTGGAGCTAAGTCATCACTAATGATAAAGGACACTATGGTCTGGCTATGGCTTCTACACATAGACCTTTCTTGACAAACTTGTGTGATAATAGATACTAAATCGGAAACAGAGGACTGGGAATTGGTGTTCTGTATCCTAGAGTACGTTTCCTGACAGTTTCAAATTACAACTAATTCACAAGTTAGTACAGACAATGTAGAGAAATGTGTAATCACAATCCGAAGCTTCAGAAATTGAACAAGTGGACGGGAAGGTAAAGCATTTGGCCTGTTGGACATTGAACTTGATGAATCTGAGTGACCAGATCCCATGAGCTGCCTGTTGTCTCTCCTTGAAGCTGGGTTTCAGTCCCAGAAGACAGAATAAATGCAAGCATGAAAAGGCAAGGGAGGTCTATGTGCATCTTGCTGGAATTAGTTTTTTTTGTGCAAAGTACTTGTTTGCTATTTTTAAAAGACATTTAGTCAAAAGGAAGCTGTGACTGGGTTTATGTGACTTTCCTTAGCAAAGTTATGAAATGTATCGATTTAGAAAACATCAGGGATGGTTTAGAGATCTATAGGGGAATGGCTATGTATTCATGTAAATTTTTATTTGTAAAGTTGTATGCTTTATGAAGTTGTTGGAATTTTTCTTTTTCTTTTCTTCTCTTTTTTTTTTTCTTTTCTCTCCACCCGCCTGCCCCACATAGCTCTGGGAATCAAATCCAGGGCCCTGTGAATCCTGGCAAGCCCAGTACCACTAAATTATATTCTCAGTCCTCTTTTAAGATTTTTGGTAAGCATGACAAACACTGAAAACACACACACACACACACACACACACACACACCACAAATCAAACGAACAGAAATACCTGCAAATCATTGGGCTCCTGCAGCTCTGTTGTGGGATATCCTTAACTGAGCATGGCTCTGGGAAGACGACCTTCTCACTTCCAAAAAGATAAAAAGATAACTGTGTTGTTCTCCTGCAGGAATGAGCCAAGAGACAGGAGGAGACAAGGAGAGGAAGCGGATCATCTCACCTGCAACCTTTTCTAAAAAGGCAAGGGAGAGACAGTCCCACGCACACCAAGGAGGACAGTTTCTAAGTGCTGGCCTCATTAGCAAGCCAAAGAGAGTGGGTGAAAGCACTCACAGGAATTCATGGAAATTCTTGAAGAGTGGAATCTAGGAATGACTGGGGATGGAGGAAGGGCAGATGAGTGTGCTCAGAGCCCTTGCGATTTGGGTGTGGATGCCCATGAGGCCTCACAAATTAGGGAAAAATAGTTAAATTTAGGGTTCCTTCCAGGATTTTTGTGATGTGGTCTGAAGTAAGGACTAACTCTTCCCTCCAAGATTTATGGTCAGTTGGTATTTGGAAATGGCAGTGACATTGTAGGAGACCTGCTGCGAGGAAGTAGATGTGAGTTCTCAGTTTGCTTGCAACTGCAATGAACAGTGAGAAGCCTGGGATGAAAATCCCTGACAGGCTGTTTTAAAGATCCTGGTGCTGTCACTTGTTGCTGGAAGGAGCCACAAACCAGCCGTGTTGAAGGTGTGGCAGTCTCTCAGCCTTTTCCTCCTTACTGCCGTAGTGAATTGCTGTGCAGACTGAACCTCTTCCTAGATCAAGATAGCGAAGGAGCACCAAGCATGACCAGAGTAATGGATCGCCCAGTGAATCTAAAGCTAGGCAGGATATGTGTCAAACGCACAGGAGCTCCAGTTCCGGTGCAAACAGTAATGGAAACCCAGGTGCAAGAGCTGGGTGTGTTCAGAGTCTCACCACAGGCCTGGGGGAAACGACATTTAAACTCTGGCTAAGAAAAACCACTGATACCACAAAAATAGCAGGTATAAGAAATGAAATAACACAGCCCCAAACACAATCCTGACAACAGCTCACACTTACCGATTGCTTACGGGTGTCAGGCATGGTGCAGAAGATTTTACAAGTATTATCTCTTTTAGGAAATTGAAGGAAGTTGTTGGAGAACTTTAGAGTTTTGATATTTGAGGTCATATGTATCCTAAGGCATATAGTAAACTTCAATAAGAGTGCTTAAATGCTTGAGAACTCTTGAGCAAGTATTGAGGAGTGTTACCAATTGTAGGACTACACAAGTAAAAGTACTGAGCTGTAAGTGATCTAAGAAAAGAAAGTGCTTATTTTAAAATGCAGAGACACTTTGAGGAAAGATGTTTGAGAAGAAAGCATAGATCAGGCTCTCTATGAGCAGAGCACTTCAGGGAAAGCTCTAACTTCCAGTCCAAGCAGAGGCTTCCAGTTCCCTCCAGCTGCTAAGACTAGGGACAGACACCAGGAAATGCCTACCCAAATCAGGAAGGAGATGCCAGGGCCAATTGGGACACCTGATCTTAGTCCTAGTTCTTCTTTGAAGGCCTACAGGTGGCCTCTTTCCAGCCACAAGGGTCACTTGACCAAGGAAAAAATGTTGGAGAGGGTACCCAGAAAACTACTGAATAAAACTGTCCCTTGAGAGATGAACAAAACTATATCCAAAAAGAGTGGATCAAGGAGAAAACCCCTCTTTAGAATTCCCAAGGTAATTCAGCATCATAAAGAAATATTTTTATTTTTTTATTTTTTTAACTTTTTTTTTTTTAAAGAAAGAGTGGACAGTGAGAGAGAGACAGAGAGAATCAATTTTTATTTAGTTTTTCACTCACATGGCTTTCATTGCTCTGAGACTTCATTGTGTACGTGGTGCTGGGGTTTGAACTCTCGTATTTGTGCATGCCAGGCAAGTGCGGTAACCGCTGAGCCACCACTCCAGCCTCGATATTTTTATTTTTTAAGAGAGAGAGGGACAGTGACAGAGAGAAACAACTTTATTTAGTTTTCCATGTGGCTTTTGTTGCTCTGACACTTCATTGTGTACATGGTACTGGGGTTTGAACCCACATCCTCACGCATGCCAGGCAAGCACTGTAACCTCTGAACCACTGCTCCAGCTCCTACAAAGAATTATTTTAACAGGGACTTAGGATGCTTTTGCAAAACACAGTGACTTTTTTTTTTTAAAGAGAGAGGGACAGTGAGAGAGAGAGAGAGAGAAGGAGAGAGAGAAACAACTTTATTTAGGTTTTCATGTGGCCTTTGTTGCTACAACACTCAGCTGTGTACGTGATGCTGGGGTTCGAACTTGGGTCCTTGCGCATGCTAGGCAAGCGCAGTAACCACTGAGCCAACGCTCCAGCCCACACAGTGACTCTTTACTTAGGCCTGCATATGCCCTTTGGGTAACTAAAATCGGTGTACAGCTTAGTATCTCTGCCTTCATTTTGTATCTATCTCCTTTATTATCTCAGACTTATGCAACATGCATGTAACCATGTTAATTGCTTAAGGAATATTCATCTAAAAACTAGTAGTGCAAGGTTCATTAGCCCTCAATCTACCTAACCTATCTTAGTCCTCTTCAAAATTGAGGCAAATATGTAGCATCCTGTTTCAGACCCCTCAAGTGGTGTCTAGAAGTCTTCAGTTGTTGCCCAACTCCGTTCTGGAACAGCGGCAGGCAGCCACATCACCTCTCAGTGAGATTGTTCTCCTAAGCAGGAATAATCATCCCATGGAGACTGAATTTCCCCCTTCCAGAATCACAGGTCTGACAGGTGAACACCCTGAGCAACAATAGAACATGCCCCCTCAAACAGTAAGTGCTTCTCCTGGGTCATCTCACAGAACCAGGGTGGAGATAATGATCAATCAGATCACAGTTTGAATAAGACTGCTCATCACGCATACCTCTAGCCCCTGCCCCAGTTCTTCCTTTATGTGAACCTGAAACTCCTGTCAGCACCCCAAAGACAGAGCTGGGATGCTGGATCTCACTTTGCCTTCCCAACATGGCTATATTTTTTAAAGTTCTTTTTTGTTTGTTTGTTTTTTAAAGAGAGAGGGACAGTGAGAGAGAAAGAGAGAATCAGTTTTATTTAGTTTTTCATGTAGCCTCTGACACTTTGTTGCGTACATGGTGCTAGGTTATGAACCTGCATCCTCATGCATCCCAGGCAAGTACTGTAACCACTGAGCCACCGCTCCAGCCCCATAGGATGGCCATATTGATTAAAGTTATTTTCTTGCTTTTCAACCTTGTCTTTTCTGTTTGGTTTTTGGAGAGAGTGGTCAGAATTCCCCCCACCTTTTTTTTTTTTTTTTTTTTAAGGAGTGATAGAGAAAGCCAATTTCATTTATTTTTTCATGTGACTCTTAACTGTGTATGTGGTGCTGGGGCTCAAACCCAGGTCCTCACATACCAGGTAGGCCCTCCACAGCTAGTCCCCAGAATGGTTTGTTTGGACTCAAACAGACCTCTGTTGTAGGATTCCAGTAACAATGTGACAATGGGGACTAAGATGTGAGTTGATATAATGGTAATAGCAATCTCTAGGCATTGGGAGATCTGAGCATATCAGAGTGGAATTGAAATGAAACAAGGAAGGGTTTGGTGTACCATGGGTGCAGGAGAGTGGATCACAAGCAATTATTACATCTCCATCTTTTCATGACCTAAATCTGACCTACCCTTTTCCATAAGAGTTGGATGAATTTTGCAGTTCTAGCATAATTGATTTACTCCTACCTACTTTGGAACTGCAAGTACAAGACTTGAGTTTTCTGAACTAAGGGAAGAGGTGGATATGAATGGTAGTAGCCGTGTGCTTGAAAGGAGAAGGTGGAATGAGGACAAGCCACAGATATAAGAACCTGCTCCTGTTTATTCCAAGTACTTCCTCCATACCGTGGGTTGGTTATTACAGAGAACTGGATTTTCTCCCTACCCACCCCTCCAGACTGAAGTCTACAGAAGACAGGAACAGAAAGGAGACAAAGACATCAGCTCTTGATGATGTCCCAGCTGGATTCCCAGGAATAAATTCAGAAATCTTAGAGAATTGTACTGCTGGATGAAAAGAGGAGTTGCGGAGAGTGTAATTCCTTCAAAAAAATGTTCCAGGCTGGAGCAGTGGCTCAGTGGTTATAGCGCTTGCCTGGCATGGGTAAGGATGTGAGTTCGAACCCCAGCACTACGTACACAATGAAGTTTCAGAGCAACAAAGGCCACATGACAAACTAAATAAAATCAATTCTCTCTTCCTCTCTCTCACTGTCCCTCTCTCTTAAAAAAAAAAAAAAAGAAAGAAAAGAAAGAAATGCTTCCCTTCTGTGAAAGGGATTGAGTAATCTTTTGGGGAAAACAGAGCTGCATGACTCTTTTTCCCTTCAGGGAGATTTTCCCAAAGATTGCATTGCTTGGGATTAATGAGATCAACTAACCAATAAGTATCAAAGTATTGACATGTCTTGACCTATATACTTTCTCATCATGATAAGGGGAAGAGGAAGATTCAAAAACAGGTTTGGAACTGAAAGCTCTGTATATATGAATTGAACAAGTGCACTGCACACAATAATTGTCCCAGATTGCCTTCTGGAAGATCAGTGGTTATCAGTATCTTATTGAAGAGAGGGTTGTCAAAACACTGAGTAAGGGAATAAAAAGAGACCATGAGCCAGGATCGGTGGTGCACACCTGGAATCCCAGTGATTTGGGATGCTGAGAAAGCAGGATTGCAAGTTTGAGGTCATCTTCAGCAACTTAGTGAGATCCTGCCTCAAAATCAAAAATAAAAAGGGCTGGAGATGTGGCTCAGTGGTCGAGCACCCTGTTACTGCCCCCATGAAAAGACCATGAAAGAATGTATGGACAATTTCTATTGGAGAAATTGGAAGTGGACTGATTTATTTTTAGGTCTAAATGCTATTAACAATATGCCCTAAAAATAACATATAATGCTGTGAAACAAGAAAATAGCAAAAGACTGGAGTGGTAGCTCAGCGATTGGAGTGCTTGCCTGGCATGTGCAAGGACCTGGGTTCAAATCCCAGCACCACATACATGACTAAGTGTTGGAAAAACAAAGGCCAGATAGAAAAATAAATAAAAAGTTAGTTCTCTGTTTCCTCTCTCTTTCACTCTCCTGGTATCTAAAAAAAAAAAAAAAATAGCAAAAGCTGAAAATAGCAAAAGCTGATGGGATGACTTGAGGCAGTTTCTTTCCCCCCTCTAATGATAACACCTTCAACAGTTTTGTTCTATCCTTGTACTTAATGTTTTTCTTTAAATGCATATGCATTTTAAACTTACACACATCTTTTTAAAGAAGAAACTTTATATTATGACCATAAAAAGAAGAACAATATCACTTTCCACAAATAAGAGGTAACAAAAAAACCCAAGTACTTATATAATAAAAACC
Organism: Aplodontia rufa; assembly: GCA_004027875.1. Lineage (NCBI taxonomy): Eukaryota > Metazoa > Chordata > Mammalia > Rodentia > Aplodontiidae > Aplodontia > Aplodontia rufa. The sequence continues at coordinate 24,054 of PVKS010007348.1, forward strand.
AAAACAATGTTATAAAACTCTGGCTAGATACTATCACACACACTACAGGCTCTGAGCCTCAGGCCTGCTCTTTTCATAAAAGAGAGATCAGCAAGTGGGGATAGGTGTGCAAGGACCAAATGGAAATTTTTACTTGAAGCAAAGGGCAGGACTGAGAGAGAACTGGAAAGGGAAAAACTCTTTCACTGTGTGATTCTCTGCCATTTAATGGCCACATCTGGGTTCTACTGATAAATATCTCCAGTGTCATTTAGGCCGGAATCATGATTTGAGTGCTGTGTACTGTGAGAAACACAGTTCTTGATCCTCCGGAATGAAGTGAAGTAAGACGGGAAATCAGAGAAAGAAGGTATTTTTTTAAGTCTTAAAAAACAGTTTAGAGGGGCTGGAGCAGTGGTTCAACAGTTATGGTGCTTGCCTGGCATGCGTAAGAACATGGGTTTGAACCCCAGCACCACGTACACAACGAAGTGTTGGAGCAACAAAAGCCACATGAAAAACTAAATAAAAATTGATTCTCTTTGTCTCTCACTGTCTCTCTCTCTCTTAAAAGAAAAAAGACTTAAAAACAGTTCAGATAGATTAAGAAGCACAGACAAATATGAGGCAAAACACAAAAAAGTTGAAAGATGACCTATGCTAAAAGAAAAAATGCTGGAAGACTGAGCGTGGGTATGCAGTGACATCACATCTGATCAAGATGGCATGAACGGAGATGGCAGAAAATTACCCAGACTAGCACAAAGGCTGAGCGTGTAGGCCCCACTGATGGTTATACACTGACCTTTGTTCTGGAGAGGAAAGGAGGAGGTGTGAGAGAGTTCGGCTGACACTTCTGTTGGAGCTGGGTGAGATCATCACACTGAACCAACTGGTATTTCAGCTACTTTCAAACAAACCAATTCTTCTTTTTCCCCTGGGGAAAAGAATGGGAATTTGTCCAGCTGAGTTTTACTTTTCAAATAGTGGTTTTTGCATGTGGAATTTGAATTGCCCATCGCTTAATTTGTTTTTCTAGAAGGTAATAAAATGTAATTTATAAGGGGTTCAGTGGCCAGGGAGAGTGATAAAATTCCAAACTCAAAGCCTTGGTATTCAGTACTTTTAGCTACTCTACTGTATAATATGGTTTACAGCAAAGCAAAGATGGGTCATTTGGGGCTCCTATAGTTGCCGTTTATACCTTGGAAAATAATTCCTAATGATTGGGGCAGGGTAAATAAATAGAAGGCCAATAAAGTTCAAGGTAAAAGCTGTTTAGATCACATCAGAAACTACATATATGCTATTTAACATAAATTGTGCTATATTGGCTGAAAAATTCCACTATTTGGATAACAGTGACTCAGACACAATAAGCAAACACATGATAACATACTTAATATATGTAATATAAAATACATATAAAATACATTTTTATTTCATTTTAATAAAATCATATTACAATCATAGTTTTGTAATTTTTAATAATGTATAATACACTTGTATATTAATTATAATGTTATACATTGTATAATATATCTTAAGATTTGTTTCTTTTTAAGCTTCAAAATGGTGTTTCTCAAGTAGTGTTCCAAATACAGCTTTCTTAATTTTCAGTTTCTTTCCATTTGGTTTATTCTTATGTTGATGGAACAAAGTAGAAAACCATATCTATGATAAGATCTCCTGCATTTGAACATACAACATGTTTTTATTCGGAAATTTATTTGTTGAACAATCAAACAAGCTTCTAATAAGGTAATATAATATATATAAATTCTGAAAATTAGCAATTCCTTACATGTACCTACTACAGTATAGTCTGTAGAACGTTTTCACATGCAAAGCTTTTCCCCACTCATCTTCACCAAGACCTGGTGAGGCAAATGGACTTTACAGAGGAGTTACAGGCTGCAAGATGAAGTGACTTACTAAGTGTCCACAGCCCATAAATGTGGGTGACATTTAAACAGAGCCTGTGTTGAAGCTGCTGTGTTGCTAGCACCGGAGAGCTTGGCTGTCCCCTTTGAGACCTCAGCAGTGGCCTTACTTCACAGGATCTTCAGTTAGGATCTGTCTCTAATTTGTCAGTGTCCCAGAATGTAACTCTCAAAGTCAACTAAAATATCCTGATCAAAGCCACAAGAGACCAAAGCTTGGTCTAATACTGTGGGATTCCTTGCAGCCCTGTGAACCAGTCAGAATGCCATTGCGGGCACCACCGTGTGTTCTCTCCCTGCAGGCAGAAGTACATGCGATGGCAACTACAATCATGACATTGAATGGTGGACAGAAAGGCAGGGAAGAAGGCAGACACTGCAGAGCGAACAGGAAGAGAAATCACGTATGCTGGTATTCGACTGCATGCCTTTCATTACTATTATCTCCTGATGACCAGTATTTATTATCATCTGTCCTGTTCTAGAAAGGAAGCAATTTCGACAGAAGGAGTTTAATTAACTTGCCCAAGTACATGTTTGATTTCACGTCTAGGTACTGCTTTTGAGATGGAGTTCCCACCCTTGAGCCAGAGGCCACCTGCTCTAACTACAGCAGAGGGGACAGGAAGCTTCTTGGGGAGGAGTGTTGCTTTGGAGGAGAAGGTCTGTGTATGGATTGAAAACCACACATGAAGGACCAGGTTGAGTTACCTTAAGTCTTGGCTTCTTGTCTGACAGGCATTGAATTTATGTTATGAATTCATTGAAATGATATCCCCCGAACTCTGGCCTTCTCCATAGGAACTCTTACATAATGGGGCCAGACAAGGACAGGTTCAGGGCTTGAATTCCAAATTTTCAAAAAACTTTTTGAAATTCAGTATTAAAAAGTGACGTAAATACTCTATTACTAATATTTAATTTGATGAGTAGTAATGGGGGAACCTTATCCTTTCTCCTTTTGCAATTTTATAGCTTCTGCATTAATTTTTAGAGGCTTAAATATATCATCTCTTCATGACTCTGTAGGCTTTAATTATCAGAGTAGCTACATCAGTTTTTACCAAACGCAGAGTGACCTTATTTTATAACTGAAACAAAGCCCAAAGGTTGGTCCCAGGAGCAGGCAGTTAATAGGTCATTCCATAAAGATTTATACATACTTTGTAGACAGAGGAGAATTTCAAATAGGGTCAGTCAAACTTATGGACTCGCTTTTCTTTAATCACTTATAGCAAGTTAGGATTTGCTTCCATTAAAGGCATCCTTCAAGGTTTGTTTTCATGAAGACTCCAACCCCTCAACGCAAAATCTCAAAACAAAACAAGAGCAGCAAAAACACTAACGTTAAGCAGTAAATTCAGCAGCTAATTTTAACATTCCCGCAGACGAAACAAAACAACCACCAAGTTTTCCTTTGTTTTACCATGAAGGTGGCTTCGCTGAGGACTGCAATGTTTCATAATTGTGTTTATGCACCTGACATGAGAACATATTCCTCCAAAATGAAAGCAAAAACTAGGACAGAAATAGCCGGGTGTTGGAGGGAGGTGGGCATGTGTGGAGGAGAGGGTGAGGAAACTCTTCTATTGTCTTTCAGATTTAGCAAGATCAGTTTCATCTTATCTTCTCTCTCACTTTGTTGCTATGAAATTCTTCAGGAAAAAAAAAATCTGTGTTTAAAATCCTCAACTCTGCACCCCATTCCCACACTGACGATCCTCTTCCCTAACAAAATCTGTGGCCAGTGCCTGTTCTGTGATCCTTTCTTGTGCGCATTTTCTCTCTGGAATCACAGCTAAATTAGGAAAAGGTCTTGGCCACAGCTCACTGCTTCAGCGACTACCTCGAGGCCAGCTGGGGACTGACAGCCTCAGACCCCGACCAGTTGCCAGGGACGCAATTGCTTTGAAAAGCAGATTCTCTTCTCTGCTAACCTCATGCAGAAAAATGAAAATCGGAAACGCAGTGATATTTTCTTCACTTTTCTCCTGCTCATTCTAGGAAACAGAACCAAGGGGACATGTGATTGGAGCGAGATGTGTCTTTTCTTAGCAAATAAACATTCCACATGCAGAATCCGTACAAAATGTGTTTATAGAGAGTTTTCTACAAATACATTAAATGGCCATTCTTCATCTTCCTATCGCAGAGGGGCTGGGGGAGTGGCGGTGGGGGAAGCTGGAGGCGAAACGTTTGACATTTAGAGAATAGGCCTCATTATCCTCATTTAAAAAAATAGCATTCATACACGCATAAGCTTTAGAAATTATAATTTTGTCATTACAGATAGAAGTATCCTTTCAAGAATGTTTTGGATGAGATATGAGGAAAAGTGATTGTCATGGTGCTGAGATATATTAATTAAGACTAGTAGAATTTGCTGTGATGCAAAGTGTTCTTTATTGGCTGTCCATGGTCCAGAGTACCTTTCCTCACAAGTGAGGAAATGAGAGGTTGTTCTTCAAAATGGGCCAGATCCAAGCACGAGTGGGATAGAAGCAGAAGCTTGCAGTCAAATCGAACCCACATCATGTAGCCCTGACACAAGCACAAGCCTCTAAGAGCCTCCCTTGTTCCCAGCTCCCCTTCTCCCACAAGTCCATATGTTGGTTAGTGGGTTTTGCACCTGCCTGAGTGGCTGTGTCCCAAAAATCAGATTGCTGGGGTCTGCGTGACTAAATGAGCAGACAGGAGATCCCCCTGAGTAATCCTGCCACGATGTCACTGCATTCTCTTCCCTGCAGGAAAGAAAGATCCTGGCTCCCCACAGCCCTGACATCATGTGAACCAGCAGCAATCATCTTCCAGACTTACCAGACTCAGAGAGACACTGCTTATCTCAGGGACCAAAGAGCTCAGCCTTAGGGAACCAGACTCCAGCATGGGCATCTGATGAAGGGAATTCAGGCCGGGACCAGACCTGCCTAATCAGCAGCCCAGAGAGCTGGCATTCAATGGGGGGGGGGGGGGGGCAAGTTCCTACAAGCCCAGGCTACCCCACCAGTTTGGCTTTCATTGCTCTTGGGGACATTTCTAAACTGCAGTTTCACTGGCAGCCTTGAGTGTCTTTGTCTCTAAAATGGAAATAACCTACATTCTAAAAATTGTAAGAGCTAATGTATGTAAATTGCCCGGTGTATAGTGAGTAACTCAATAAATGTCATATATCACCATCAAAGACAACAGACATGAATTTTTTAAAATAATGATTAATGTATTGGACAGAAAAATGGATTTCACTGTGGCATATTCATATGCATATAACACACTTTGGTCATCTTCCTCCCCTATTTCCCTGCCCCCGTCCCCTTCCTCTAATAGACATGGATTTTTCAAATGATATCTGGTATGTGACACGCTGTTTTTAATCTCTGGACCTAGGTTCTTGGGAGGCAAGAATAAGGGAACATTTAGTTTGGCTTTAAGTTATGTCTTTTGCTTTGGTTCTGCAAATGTTGATTTTCGTTCATTTCTGTGTGATGCAGCAGGCACGAGGGCAAGATGAACTCCCAGCCGAGCATCTTCCCTTGATGCTCTGCCTGGTCTCTACACGCTGCCTAATGAATACTTATGAATCAGTATTAATATGTGTCTACCTGAGAGAATTGCAGAGCAGTAGCATCTGACCTTTCATCCTGTCTCCCCTGTTTTCTGGGCTTTCGATGGCAACAATTATGGTTGTAACATCTATTTTTATTAAATAAGGAAAGGGACCAAATTAGCAAAATGAGAGGCTTGCGTGCCCTTGGTGGTGTTGCTTTTTTAAACATGTATTAACTATTAACGTTAACTTTGTTCTGGGCACTCTGCCAGCCGCTTTCCTCATGCAAGATCTTCTAGTCATTGCAAGAACCTACTAGGAAGTTATTTTAGCTTTCCCGAGGATCTAAGAAGTTACATAGCGGGCTTCAAGTCACAGAGCTGTGAGTGGTACAGTCCTAATCTATCGATAGCTACAGCTATCTATTCACTCCTCAAATATTTTTGGAACACCTACTATGTGTTATTTACCTTTTAGGTGCTAAGAGCATAATGGTGAACGAGACAGACCCTGTCCTGGTCCTCATAGGGCTGCCAGCCTAGTAAGGGAAGCTGACAAGTAAATAGGCCAATGCTCAATGTCATTGTAGAGAGTGGCATAGGTAATCCAGGCAGCAACAGCCGTGTCTGCAAAGGCCCAGGGGCAGAAAAGTGCAACGGTCTTCTGGGGACCTGCAAGGAGTTTGCTGCAGTGTTCAGTTCAGTACTATGTAATAAAGTCACAGGCTGAGTTCTGCGGGCTCTTAGGAGAAGGAGCATCTAGCTCTGCCTGGGGAGAGTTAGGCTGAGCATGACTTTCTTGGAGAAATTTCTGTTGTCAGACCCTGACGTTTAGTAAAGCAGTAATCGTAGGCTCTGGAGATGGTTAGGTTCATTTGTTTTGTTAGAGTTTTCCAAGAAAGCAATGGAACTCAAGGATTCTTCAGGGTTGTTCCTTGTTCCTGTGCCCCAACATCCTGGAGTGTGTGTGTGTGTGTATGAGATACATACGGGAACCCAGAGTAAGATCCTGAATCCCAGAGTGGCAAAACATCCTTTCTAATGACATCAGTTTACCCTCCAGACCTAACACCCTGTGCCAGACTGTGTTCTTGAGCTATGCAGATACTAACTCATTGAATCTTCATAATAACCCTAGGAAACAAGACCAATCACTTCTAATGCTTCAGAGGAGGAAACTGAGGCACAGAGATGTCAAGTAAGAGACCCATGCTCACACAATGAGTAGGTTGTAGAGCCTACCTATAAACCAGGGCAGCGTGGCTCTTGAGTCTGTGCTCTTATTCACCCCCCTGTAATCCCGCCTCCCTTGGAAGTACAATAGTACTGTCAGAAGTCCATGAAATCATTTATGTAAATTATGAAAGTTAAGTTCTGTTCTCTGGCAGCACATGAATTAAAACCATTTATGGGCAACATCATGGATACATCTACCACCACCCACACCTGCCCCAGAGCTTTGGACTCATTACTTATACACCTTCTCTAAACAGTCAAATGTTGTAAAGCTTGTGAGCTTTGGTGGAACAGTAAGCAAATGCACCTACTCAAACCTGGTGAGCTCACAAGGAAATGGGGTAGCTGCCTGTGACGGGTGGGCTTTTTCACCTACGCCTAAATTCTGGCTCCTCCTCAGAGAGGTGGATAACAGTGACGCTGTAGCAATCATTTGTTACCAGCAAAGTGCCTTAGGGGTCATTATGTGACTAGGTTCCACTCAAAAAGATTGTAGTTCAGTGGTTCAGAAAAGGGACTGGGGCATGCAGATTTAAAGCAAATGCCAAGTGTGATTATGCTGTACAGATAGCAGAGAAAACCCCTAGAATTGGTCAATCAGATGGAGGTCATTAATTTGTCATTAACAGAGAACAGAAAAAAGAATGCTGAACACCATGACAATGATAATAATAATGTGTAAGATAGTTGAATCAGTGAATATTTGTTTACATGAAACCTTGGGACTTAAATGCCTTTTATTTTGTAATTTCATTAGAAACAAACACATTTGAGGGTCTAGAGTTCCCCGAGCCACAGAGTTGTTAAGAGACCCTTCCTTTATAGGAAGTGGTGCCTTAGGTTAGTTCCTTCTGTGTCTCTCACTCATCCTTGACTCTCAACTTTGCCCATCTTCCCTATAGGTCTTATTTAGAGTGTTCTCTGATCTTCCTTTTTCTTACTTAAGCAGTGCATGGTTTGATTGATTACCTCAAATTCCCCAGCTATCCCATATATATATATATATAAAGAATTTTCTATTGCTACATTTACCCAAGTGAACCTGATGTCCAGCAGCTGCTATGACTACCATTTTCCTCATTACCTGCAGGAGTCATTGGTGCAGGAATTAAATCAGGAGACAGAATCAGTTTAGATGCAGAAAATAACTTCATATGAAATAGCAAGACACTCATACGAGGAGCTTTCGTTTCCCCCAAATTCATGGAAGTAAGATACTCATTGTCTTAGGGACTCTGGATATTTTGCTGAAAAATGAAAGAGAGCACTTAAAAGACGCTTTCTGTTTCCTTGTTATTATGTTACTATAATGATTTATTTGCCACTATGGGAGTGATACTATTAATTTTGTTTCCTGTTGGTTGCTGAATCTGTCTTCAAATCGTGGTAAATCTGGGTAGCATGTATGAATCTTGATCATTATTCACATCTATTGGTGCATTGGTTTCTTCCTTCCTTCCTTGCATATACATTTCTAGGAAGTGCAGAGATTAGAAGGAAAAATTACCAGCAACACAAAAATGACAACAAACCAACCCTCCCAACTTTATTACTTTTGGGGGCTTACTTAAAAATACAAAGGACTATAATTCTATTCTTGTGGTCTATTTTTTTTTTACATGCTGCGTAAAACCAGTAAGTTATTATGATTTTGAAAAATACCAGTAAAGCACAGTACATCCATTCTTCAACTTACATTATAGGGAAGAAGAATTCCATGATACCTTGATAGTAGGAACTCTGTGTTTTTAGCATTTCTTCATTAAGGGCAAGATGACTATATAGCAGATGATAACCAATCACACTTTGGAGGTAATATAACATAGTGATGGCCCTGAAGGAGAGGAGGCCACTTTGCTATTTAGTTTGTACTGGTCCTGAACAGAAAGAGATCTGATTGAAGCAATGTGGTTGGAAGTGAAGTGATGTGATAATGGCTGAAAATACATAGCGGACTTTGTGTGCGAAATTTAATGCAACATCAAACCTCAAATAAGTATTAACTTTGAAAAATCAGGTACAAAAAATGTTTTTTTTTTCTTTTAAAACACATCTGTACTATTCTTTAAGACCCAGCACTAGAGTCACACATCTCATTATTGCTTTGTGACTTCCAGAAAATTTCTGGTCTGTAGATTTCCAAGCAAATTCCCTTTAATAGTTTCAAATATTTCTCTTTCATGTCTATTTAAGCAGTCCTGTTCTGGATTACAGGCTGAAACTTTACTTGATCTTTTTTTTTTTTTTTTTAGCATATTAGGCTGAAATTGCATGGCACATTTGGAACTTTAAAACCTACGTCTCAGGGCTGGAGCGGTGGCTCAGCTGTCACGGCGCTTGCCTGGCATGCGCAAGTACGTGAGTTCAAACCCCAGCACCACGTACACAACAAAGTGTCAGAGCAACAAAAGCCACATGAAAAACTAAATAAATTGATTCTCTATCTCTCTGTCTCTCACTGTCCCCTCTTTCTTTCTTAAAAAAAAAAAAACAAAAAAAAAACCTACATCTCATTTGCATTTTGGAACTGTTGTAAATACAAAACCTTAAAATTCATAATTGAAAATCTGTAAGTCCTTTATTCCCTTTTCATGTTTGAAGCAACTAAGTGCCTTTGGAAAAACAGCTCCTTAATTTCCAGCATTCATACTTTGGTTTGGTTGCGTAATATGTGCCTACCTCCTTAGCCCCAGTAACTACAAAATCATCATTCTCTGAAGGATAGGCACATGTTGTAACTCAAACATTAGTTCAAGGTAATGCAACTGGAAAAAGGAAAGGAATGTATGCGCTGTGAAATTCAGAAGAGTAAGAATTTACAGATCAACCTACTGGCTTTACTCTTTTGGGGGGCTGGGAGTTGAACCCAGGGCCCTGTGCTTGTGCTCTATCACTGAGTCCCACTCCCAGCCCTGGATTTACTTGTCTCGATAGCAGCTATGCACTAGGGAGAGTCAGAACTCCTTTACTACTGCAGCTGTCAGATGAGTGTGTTTAAAACTCCATTATGTATAGAAATGTATGAAAATCTGCCATAAAACACAAATAATCTAAAGGACTATCATTATTATATGTAAAATGATTATTTAGGACATCCACATACCTTTTCTAGCATTATTAAAGCATGATTTCTCCCAGGAAGTGCTTTTTGATGGGTATTTCTTTTTTAAAAATTGATTTACATACATCTTCTATGTTGATTATAATTTAAATTTTTAGTGAACCAGTTTGAATGTTAAAAGTGAGAGGAGGGGAGCTTAAGGGTTATAATCAGAAGCAAGAGAAAAATATTTTCTCCTCCCGGCAAAAAAACAAAAACAAAAAACTGCTTTTCTTTATTGCGGTGTGCATCAAGTTGTCTAGCAGGATTATGATTGCTATCTTTGATCTCCTCCCCTGCCATCCAATCAACTATTCAGCCTGAGTGCTCTTTAAATGCCTGCTCATCTTTGCCAATGATTCTACTATAGTTCAGGCCATTAAGATCTCTCTGCTACGTGATAGAAATGGTTTTCTAACTGGTCTCTCTGCTTTTATGTAGTCTGATCATCCCAAAACCCAATATCCATTTTATAGCCAGCATGATCCTCCTAAAAATGGACATCTGATCTAATCAAGCCTCTGCTTAGAATCCTTTCATGCTTCCTTCTGCGGTCAGGAAAAGCTCAACTACTTAACGTGGCTCTTCATAAGAGTCTTATTTTTTTGTCTGGTTGATCCAGCTGTTTCTGATTGCGGAACTCTCCTATTCCTGTGGTGGGCTTGTTGATTTCTCCTTCAGATCTGGTCGTTCTGCTTTCTATAATTGAAAAATATATTAGGTACATGAAATTTCTTTTTTTTTTTTTTAAGAAAGGACAGAGAGAGAGAGAGAGAGAGAGAGAGAGAATCAATTTTTATTGGATTTTTCACGTGGCTTTCGTTGCTCTGCCACTTAGTTGTGTACGAGGGTTGCTGGGGTTTGAACCCATGAACTTCGGCATGCCGGGCAAGTGCCGTAACCACCGAGCCACCGCTCCATCCCCAATGAAATTTGTTAATAGTGATCCTATTTATTTCTATTCATGCATTTGGTTTAAAAGAGTATTTTTTGTCTGATATCAACAATATTTCATTGCCTTTCTTTACTAGTATTTTGCTCATTTATCTTTTTACCACATCATATTGTCTTTCTGTAATTTAGTTTTGTGTGTCTCTTGCTAACATTATATATCTTGAATATTATTTTAAAACCAAGATGATAATTTTTGTCTTTTACCAACGAATCTAAATAATCTGTCCTTACTAATATATATTTGGACTTAATTCTATTATTCTATACTGTGTGTTTGTGTTTTGTTTCCAAACCTTAATTTTTTTATTTTGCTTTTTTTTTTGTTTTGTATGGTTTTCTGTTAAATTACCAGGTTTTTTTTTTTTGTTGTTGTTGTTTTTAAAGAGAGAGAGACAGTGAGAGAGAGAGAGGAGAGAGACAAGAGAGAGAGAATCAATTTTATTTAGTTTTTCATGTGGCCTTCATTGCTGGGACACTATGTCATATACGTGGTGCTGGGGTTTGAACCTGCGTACTTACGCATCCCAGGCAAATGTCGTAACTGCTGAGCCACCACTCCAGCCCCCAGGTTTTTGTTGTTTGTTTTTTAAACAATAAACCTCTTCAACCTTTGGCCATTCTTTTCTCTTTGCTGTTTTAGGAGCTTTGGATTAGATGTTTTGTTTTGTTTTGTTTTTAGAGAAAGAGAGAATCTATTATTAATTTTCTCATCTGGTTTTTGTTTTTCAGACACTTTGCTGTGTATGTGGTGCTGGGGTTTGAACCTGGGTCCTTGCGCATGCCAGGCAAGCACTCCAACCACTGAGCCACTGCTCCAGCCCTTTGAATTAGATTTTAATTAAAATATCTTAAACACAAAGTATTCAGATAAAGTCATTATTTCTAGCCCTCCCCAAACGTGGAAAGGCCTTAGTTTGCTTTCAATTAGTCATTTTACAGTCACTTCCAAATTATTTGTGTTAAAAATAACATAAACGTGGCTATTTCTAAAAATTCCACTACGTATTTTATTTTCTTCCCTCGCTAATATCTCTTGTCTCCTATGCTTTCCCCTGGACTTATCTTATTTTTTTCTCCCTTAGTGGGTTCTTTGATGTAAGTCTATAGGTGGTAAACTTCGTGTATATATATATATTTTTTTTGTTGTTGTTGTTGTTGTTATTGAAATTGTCTTTTTTACCTTCCCCTTAAAATGAGAGTTTATCTGGAAATCAAATTCTTGGTTGAGAGTGTTTACTCAGCACTTCTAAGCTATCATTCAATTGTCTTCTTGTTTATAGTGTCACTTTTGAGAAATCTAGTTGGAGTTCCTTTGTAGGTAACCAATATTTTCCCTTTGATAACTTGAGATTTTATCTTTATTCTCATTGTCCTATAATTTCACTGCCATTCAGTGAAAGACAGTTTGACTTTACTGTGTGCTCAGTACACATGATGCTCCGGTATTTCCATTAGAAAATTTTCATCTTTCTTCTTCTCCTTTCTTTCCTTCTTCAAGTGCATCTTCTCTGCTCTTCCTCTCAGTTTTTCCTGCTGCAAATCCTATTAGATGTATGTTGGAGTCCCTTACCCAAGACCCATGAATCTTAAATTTTCTTCCATATTTGAAAATATCTATTTTTCTAAACTCTGTTCTGTGTGAATTCTTCCGTACATCCCTTTAATCCACTACGTTTTCCTCTTCAACTGTGGATAGTTCCAGAGACCTTTTCATTGAAATGATTACATTTTTTATTTTCTAAGATTTTAATTAGTTCTTTTTCATATTTACCTATTCTTTATTCAGATTCTATATGTTCCCTAATTTCTTGTCCTTTTAAAATGAGTACTATACTTTCATTTATTGCTTTGAGAAAGCAAAAATACTAAGTTTAAACATCTTTGGCAGAGAGTTCCATTGAGTTTGTTTCATCTGAGTGTCCATTTTGTTGGCTGTCTTTCTTAGTGTGAAATATTTTTATGTGTTTGGAGTATAGATCACGGTTAGGTTCATTTGGAGGGGGAAGTTTCTATCTTTTTTTGTTTTGTTTCGGCTTTTTTTTTCTTCTTTTCTCCCACTCCCTCTGTGCACACCTCTCCATGTTTAGTGATTGTGTCTCCACTCATCTCCCCAGATCTCCTTTCTAAATCAGGCCTAATGTTGGCACTTTGATGCTCCTACCCCACAATGATGTGGGGACTACCACATAAATAATCAGGTGGCCAGTTGCTGGGCTTGATACCTGGTTCCAAGGCTGAGTCTTTGTCTTTCTGCCTCCCAAGAAGTGGGCAGCAGCAGTTATTTTAGATCTCCTTCCAGAAGTTCTTGGCTTTAAGAACTACGTCTAGCTCCTTTCCTCCACCTTTAGTTCCTGTCACCTTGAGACCCTGGTGGGCTTTTGGCTTCGACCTGCTAAGTGCTTTCTATTTCAGTTCCATTTCTGGTCTGTGAAAATGTTTATTTTTGCCTCTGAGCTGGTTTTATCTTTTTGGTTTTCTCTTTCTATATTTTAGTAATTGTTCCTAATTGTGTGGAGGAAAGGGAGTGGATAAAACATGTCCTACTACACCAACCTAAGCAGAAATATTTCTGTGCATAACTCTCTTTCTCTCATTATCCTCCTTTTATGATCTAAGTTCTAGCCACAATGAACCACTGTCAGTTACCAGAAGGTCCTCAACTTGCAGGCCCTTCCCTCAATCATTAAGTTTGACTGAAATAAGGCATGGAACACAATCAAATGGAGATTTTTTTAAAAAGTTAGCTTTATTACAGAGAGCCGAATAAAGAACTCGGTTCTAGATTTGTAACCCAAAAGGACTTGGCAACACTCTCAATCCCTACAGAATGTAGCTACCAAAAGGGAAGGTTGAGTTTGCAAAACAAATATGTTTGCCCAAGATTATTGTCTGCACCAGTCTGAGGCAGAAAGGGAAAAAGAGAATGAATCATCTGTAACTGGGGCCTTTTTTGCTACGTAAAATTCACCCAGTCAAGAACTATAGACGTGGCTGCTCCAGTAGAAATTCTTCTCTCCCTCCATGAAAACTTGGGACAGGGAAAAGGAGGTTCCTCTAACAATGCTGTGTGCTTTCTCCTTCTCTCAAGCCTTTCCATATTCTTTCTACTGCTTTTCTCCTGCCAAGCCCTACTTATCCTGATGTCTGTAATAGAATAATGCTAATATTTACTAAACCTCGATGGGAGAACCTCTATACATGATCTCATTTGATCCTCGCAACAATCCTATGAGGCATGAGTTTTTATTTTAATTTTGTGGCTGAAGAAACTGAGGACAAGGAAGATTTCCATTGTTTCCAAGATCAAGCAGGTAAATGGTGAAGGTAAGCTTAGGTCCGAGTTCCTCCAGTTCCAGAGCCTATGTTCTTTTAATCATATGTAGCTGCCTCCCATACTTTACTCATCTTTGATCCCTGGAACACAGCATAGCACCTGGCAAAGAGTGGGTGCTTAGTAATATTTAATGAGTGAATATATAAATCAATGAAACATGTTCTCAAACTAACGGCCCAGGGTGGATTTAAAATAACTTTAAGGATTTATAAAGGATGCATAACGTCTTATGGCATCAGATTCCTCCTTGTAGAGGTGTATGCAAGCATCTAAGTTTGAAGGTATCTGTTGAGGTTGCTAGATTCAATATATCTCTGCTGTCACTTCTGTCCTTTCAGTTCTAAGTCTTCTCCCCCTGGCTGCCCAAGCAGACAGTTGTTCTCTACTTTCCACCCTGCTTATGTTCCTGGTACAAGCTTGTTAGTTACCTAAGAGAGTGGGTTACTTCTGGTTCCTGATCCTTTACACTTGTAAAACTAATGATGTTTCACATGTAATTGCAGACACAGTACCAGCATATGTAGACATGCTGTTTGTTAGTCAATATTCTTTTTGTTGCAAGTCACAGAAACTAATTTCAATTACAAATAATAATAATAACAATAAGCTTATGTGGTATTCAGCTTTCTGTCACTATAACAAAAAATTGAGATAATCAAATTATTTTTAAAAAATGGCTGTGATGCCCAAGCACCCTGCACCTTGAGCGGCCCAGCTTTCATGCCCTTGGGTCTTGGCCCTGGCAGGCACCCAGGCCAATCCTGAGGACCTCACATCTGGACCTGCCCAACCACCACACAGGTCCAGGCCTGTGGTGGTCCTGGCCCCAGCAAGCATCCAGGTCACCCCTGAGAACTGCTATGTGGGCCAAAACCTTTGGTTCTGGCCCAAGTAGGGACCCAGAATACCCCAAGCACCCCTGCCTGGGGCCATCCAGCCACAGCATGTACCCTTCAGGTCCAGATATATTAGGCCTATACTCTACACCAAGGATCCCAGGTCCTGGTGCGGCATGTAGGTAGGCCATTCCAGCCCACCCTACTCCTCTGGGATCCCAGGATCCAGTGATACACCCCTGCTGCTGAGCTTCAAAACCAAGTGGGCTGCCCCACAACACCACCAGATTCCAGATCCACATCCTGGAGCCTAGATCCAAAAGGTACAGGCAGATGCAACTTTCTGGAAGAAGGTGGTCATCAGAGGGGTGGTGTCTGACCCAATTCTTTGACCTGCAAGGATGAAGCACCCAGAGATGCTTTGTTTCCAGAAAGGGTACCTCAAGTTGAAGATCCAGAAGAAGCTCTTCAAAGATGAAAAAGAAAAGGTTTGTATCAAACCCACAAGGAGCCCACAGGCAGGGAGCAAGATAAATACCTAGAAAAAATTATCAATAATCTTATTACTAAATGGAACAATGAGCTAAAAGAAGATTTAATGAAGGATCTAAAGGAGAAAACTCAAAAGATGAAAAACTTTACTATCAAAGAAACAGACATACTGAAAAAGGAAGTAATGGAGCTAAAATCTTCAGTCACTCGCATGAGAGGAATGATGAAAGAATTTAATAATAAACTAACTTCTATAGAAAATAAAACCTCAAGTCTTGAAGAAAGAACTTCTGACAATGAGGATAGGCTGAGTAAGCTTGAGCACATGGATGACAAAAAAGAAGGAAAGAATGAAAGAAAAAACCTGACAGAGCATGAGCAGAATTTTCAAAATGTCTGGGATGAAATCAAAAGAAACAATACAAGAGTAACTGCGATAAAAGAAGAAACAGAAATACCAATGAATGGCATAAAGAACATTCTCACAAAACAGTTGGAGAAAAATTTCCGCATATTATGATAGAGTCAGATATGCTCATACAGGAAAAACGTAGGACACCCAATAGGTCTAATCAAATGAGAGGCTCACTGAGACACATCATATTCAAACTGTGTAACAGGGAAATTCAGGAAAGAATATTAAAATCTGTAAGAGAAACACCAAAGCACATTGAATGACTTCTCAACAAAACTCTCAAAATGAAAGAATTAAAGTCAAGAATCAATGAGTAGGATGTCATTAAATTAAAAAGCTTTTCCTCAGCCAAGGAATTGGCCAAAACTGTCAGGAGAGAACCCATGGAATGGGAGATAATCATGGCCTGTGATTCCTCTGACAGGGGACTAATATCCAAAATGTAAAAAGAATGAAAAAAACTCAAAAACAAAAACACAAACAGTCCAATCAATAAATGATGGGCCAGAGAGCAATGGATGGCAATGGTGGGAAGCAGCTGACGGAGCAAAACCACTCTTCTCATGGCCATGGAGTGAAAAAGAAAAGTAAAAGTCTGAGGTCCTACAATCCCCCTTGAGGGCACAGTCCTAATGCTTTAAAGACGTCCCACTGAGCCTCCCTTCTCAGTTTCCTCTGCCTCCAAATAGTGCAAGGTCTGGGGACCAAGACTTTGATATGTGTGTGGGTCCTTAGGAGAAATTCCAGATCCAAACTATATCATTCTGCCTCTGGCCCCAAAAGCCTATATCCATCTCATGATACAAAATGCATTCATTCCATCTCTAAGAGCCCCATAGACTTAGCTCTTACAGCATTTCTCAAAAGTCCAAGTCCAAAGTCTCTTAGGAAACTCAAAGTCAAACTCAGCTATGAGCGCTTTTACAAATCAAAGGAAAAAGCTACAGTTTCCAAAATACAATGGCAGAGAGTAAACATCACCATTCCCAAAGGGGGAACAGGAAAACTGCGGGGAGGAGACACACCAAAAGACTGAAACTCAGCAAGATAACATTAAACCTACAGCATACAGGGCACACTGTGGTGCAAGGTGGACTCCTAATGACTTAGGTAGCTCCACCCCTAGGGCTTTGTTGGCAGCTTCAGCCCCCTTGGCCGCCCTCTTAGGCTGGCTCTTCTGACTGCCTGAAGCTTCCCTTAGGAGGCATTCCTTATTATTGTTCTGTCCTTTGGGGATCTCCAATGCAGCTTTGGCTTGACTTTCACAGATTCACATATCAGTCTCAGGGTCAGCTTGCAGAGACTCCAAATCTACCACACACTGTCTGATAGCTCAGATTTTCTTTTGAAGTCTTGGTGCAAGGCTCCATACTCCACAGCTTTGTACTCTGTTTGCCTGCACATTAGCTCCACGTGGATGATACTAAGGTCTGCCAACAGTGTGATCTGTACTAGGGCTTGCTAGAATCACAGCTGCAGCACCCTTGGAGGACCTTGCTGGCTGGACGTGAGGAAATGAATTCCTATGTACTTTTGGGAGCATAGTGCACTCCAAAGAACCCTTATCCACCCTGGAGCCAAGCACTCAAGTAAGGATGTTTTCTCTTCTAGAGTCTCTGCTTCATTCTTAGGCATCCTAATTTAGACCTATTGAATAAGATTGGGAAAGGATAGTTCTTCAAAGGAATGCTAGGGCACTCATGCCTTCTTGTTACACAAACACCATCACCATCAAGCAATCTACAATTTTGTATAGAGTTAACACGTTTTTAGAATGTTTTAGAAGCAATAAGTCATTTGATCCTTAAACAGTACTATGAAAATTTTTGTATAAATAAGGAAATTCAGTAAGGGATGGAACTAGGTTTGAAATCCATGAATTTTGACTACTAGTTTAATACTCCGTCCGTAATCTGTGGTACCTCTTATACATGTGTGAATAGCTTCATTTTGTTAATGGATTTAAATAGGCAGAACATTCCCCTGGACCAACAGAGTACTGCCTGTGAAAGCAAGGGCACCATCTAAGTCTTTTGATTATAGAAACATGTTTATACCCATAAATCATTCTGAACTCATTTTCCGCATAATGTAGGAAAAAGCATTGCCCCACCATTTTTGTTTTCCCAGGTCAAGAGTATGGGAGGTGGTGATAAGGTCCAGGCAAGCTATTTACTGGAAGAGTAAAGCAGGAAACTCCTAGGTAAGTGGCAGGAAAGCCAGCTGTGGGCCTGTGAAGCATTTTGTTCTCTAGGGTGGAAAACAACCCTTCTTTTCTAGTTAGTTAAAGACTCAGTTCAGTTGACTCCGGATCCAGGAAACTTCCCTGATCCACTCCCCATCCGTCTCCCCTTACTCTGCAGTCCTAGCAGTGTGCGCATAACCTCTGGCACTGTATTCTAACAGTGTTATTCCCACTGTCTTATAATTGTGAGTGTTCATTTATTTCTCCACATCAGACTTCAAGCTCATTAAGTATGAAGATTGATTTATTTTTCCACATCTCCAGCACTTAATAGATGATTTGTCACATAGTAGCCCTTCAACAAATGTGTATTTTATAAGCAAATGACCTCAAATACTTTGGGTCAAAGAAGTAGCTGAAGGTTTTTTGGCTTTGTTGATTTTCATGAAGCGAAGTTGAGAGCTTCCCTCCTTCCTTCCTTTTTTTTTAAATCTACAATTATAATTCATATTGTATTGATGAATGAATTTGTGACATTTCCATACATGCACACATGCATATATTATGCTTTATTCAAAACCACCCTCCTTAATCCCTTCTCTTTCCCTCCTCTCAGTCCCCTTACCCTTCTCTTTCCCTCCTCTCAGTCCCCTTACCCTTCTCTATTAGTCTTTCTTCTACTTTCAGGTCATCTTTTTCGTTTGTTGGTTTGTACAGATGAGTGAAAATGTCTTGCTGTATCTGGCTTTTTTCACTTATTTTAATGTCCTCCAGCACCATTCGTTTTTCTGCAAATGACAGGATTTCTTTCTTCTTTATGACTGAATAATACTCCACTGGGTATGTATGCCATATATATTTTTTCTATTCATTATCTGTGGACAGGCACCTAGGCTTATTCCACAACTCAGCTATTGTGAATAATGCTGACTTGGTTTCCTTCAAGTATATACCTTGCAGTGGTATAGCTGTATCATAGAGTAGTTTTATTGAGTTATTTGAGGAATCTCCATATTGCCTATGTTAATTTACATTTTATCCAACAGGGTGTAAAGGTTTGTGTTCTCCAGCTATGTTAATTTACATTTTATCCAACAGAGTGTAAAGGTTTGTGTTCTCCAGCATTTTCATTTATTTATTGATTGATAATAGCCATTCTGACTGGGGCGAGATGGAATCTCAATGTAGTTTTGATTTGCATGTCCCTGATAGTTACAGATGTTGGACATTTTTTTCATGTGTTTTCTGGCCATTTGCATTCCTTCTTTTGAGAAGTGTTTGTTGAGATTGTTAGCCTATTTATTGATTGGCTTACTTGTTTCATAGCTTTGAGATCTAAATTATATAGAGGAGAAAACAAAAGTGGAAGGAGCAGGTTGGAATCTGATTACTCCCCTACACATTCAGTGCTCATGTCTGGTAATTTTTCCTCTACGGTGTTCCTTAGACAATATGGAAACCATTTTAAACTATGAAGGATGAGGTTAGGTAAATAAATCAAAAGCCTTTGTTTGCATAACAGCTATTTGTTTTTCTTGTACCATATGAATTCAGTTTCACTTAAAATGGGACAGATTGTGTGTGTGTGTGTGTGTGTGTGTGTGTGTGTGTGTGTGAGTATAGTAGGTGTTAAATTTATTTAAAAAAAGAGTCGATATATGATTAAACAAATATAATTTTCACATTGCAAAACATGAGTAAATCTCAGGAGTGGTCCTATAAATCTGAAATCTATAGGAGTAAATTTTTTTGTAAATAATTTAACAACTCTAATCTTCTAAGATATTAACTAATTTATATGGTTTTGTAAAAGGGAAGTTATCACTTTTCTGCTACTTTGGAATCATGTCTACACCTTTGATCAAAGCCTCACTACTCTTTGAAAATGAAATATTCTCTTTAGACCCTCTGAAATAAAATCCTTCTGTAACATGTGATTACATACACACACCCACCCCAGTTCCTATTGTGTTTTTTGCTGATTGCTCTCAGAAAGACCAGTCTGTATATTCACCTCTTGAGATCAGACCCTAGCTTTTTCAAGTACCAGTTCTTTACACATTTTTATTTAATTATAAATGTACTACAAACAGAACACATGGGGAAAATCATATGTAATATCAATCTTAACAGCTATAGTCTTTTCAAATATTCCTTTTAATCTTTTTATGTGTGTATTTTTATATACTTGTAATCATAATTAATGAATTTGCAACTTTTTAAAAAACAGTACTGATTGTCTCTAAAAGAATGTGTGTGTTGTACAAACAAAATGGTTCTGATGCTTGTGTAGGAGTGTAATGAAATAACTGATGGTATCGATGGCCTTAGAATTTCGGACTGCAATTGGATATCTGCAATAATCACTAATTTAAATAGTTATGTGCTTACTCTCATGACAAGAAGTTATTTTTGTAAAACCAGCAAGGCCCTCAAAGAGAGAGGCACATATCAGCTATGAGGTTGTATCAGAAGTCATGCTTGTCAGCTAGGTTGTCAGTTTCATATGATTGTGATTTCTTGTGGTTAACAGTTTGGTGTCAACCTAGGTAATATTTACTTTTCAAGATTTATATAACTTGCTATTTATCAGATATCAATGTTTATTTCACCTGAACTTCTCATGGAAAATGATGACCTCAACAGTAGGAAACCCAAGTGTTTTTTTCTCTGGCTCAGTCTTAACAGTAGAGACTTATTCATAAAATTGGCACATTTTATAAAGACACTGGGGGAAGGCAGAGAGTTTCTTACTTTACTCACCTGTGTCCAACACAAAACTCACTTTGGATGGGGCACTCTTGAGAGGCGCCCCCTAATATTTTTAGGTCTTTAATTAGAGAAGCAGGTCCATGACAAAGACTTCTTTTGTCATGTGGTAGGAAGTTAGATATGCAGAGCTTCTAGAAATCCTGCAAATTGGAATGTGATTATGAATCGTGCCATTGAACATGAGTCTTTTTTTTGCTTGATTTTTAATCTAAGGCTGACTTTCCCCCCACCCTGCCATTTAAGGGCCTCCTCTCCAATTCTCAGTCATCAGTCCGAATGTGTACAGGAGATGACAACTGAATATTAGAATAAAAATAACCTGAAAGAAAATTGGATACAAGAGTATACATGTACAGCTAAGATACCTTTTGCACTAAATTACAACCCGGTTCTTTTCAATACTATGGGTAAAAGAATCGAGTGAAGTTGTTCTTAAGCCTACACTGAAACAATACTTCTTTGAGTTTTGCACCTTCCTTTCATCTCTGCTAGCTCTTAGGTGAAGGTGGTGGTGAGGAGTGTGAAATGGCAGAGCATGCTGTAGACCTCAACTATGAGCAGCCTTTTCTCATACTGGGGGTAGCTGGAACCTAACTGAAAGGGATCAGGTTGCCATTTTACCCTAACACAGCACCTTGCACGTGGCTGGTGCTTTCTATGAACCGAGCCTCGGGTGCCCAACGACGTGCGTGCGCACAGACAGAATGAATAAGTTTGAGACCCTGTTTCTGAACCCCAGGGACCGACGGGTCTAGAACTGAAGCCAGCACTTCGACACTGCAAGAGGGTAAACGTTAACCTCTGCCCTAGGAATCGGTCAATCTCAGGACCCCAAGATTCTGGAGAACCTTGCACACCGGTCTCGCTCCCACTCTCCCGAAAGCCGGTCCAACCCACCGGAAGGCGGGGACAAGCCTTGGCCCTGGGGAAGCTCTCGGTCCAGCGCGGTTGACAACCGTCCCCCTCGCGCGCCCACAGACCGCGCCCGCGGCTGGACCCTCGGGGGTCGCGGGCGGGCGGCTGAGCCCGCAGCGGCGCGAGGCCCGAGCGCGGCCCGGCGGGGCGGGGGCGGGGCGGCGGCGGCGGCGGCGGGGCCGGGAGCGTGCGCGCGCACCTCGCACTCCGCCGCCCGGGGACGCCCACTCGCCAGTCGGGGCCGGCAGGCCGGCCCGCGCCGCGTCGCCCGTCCCCCCCGGCAGCTCCCCGGCGTGCGCCAAACGGGTTTCGGCCCCGCGGCGGTTGTGCTCTTCCCGGGCCTACGAGGACAGGGGACGAGGCCCGGGCCGCAGCCCCGCAGCCCCGCCCGAGTGGGAGCGCCTCTTCTCCCGCCGCCGCCGCCAGCGCGAGCGGCTGCGAGCTACTGGAGGCAGCGCGGAGGGCCCCGCTGCGGCCGGCGGCCCGGCAGGAAGGAGTGGAGCCGACCTCTGCCCGCCGAGGCGCGGCAGCACCCGCGCGCCTTCCCAGGGCGGAGCGAGGAATGAGCAGGCGCTCGCCCCGGGCTCTCGGACCCGGGGCCGCGGCCCGGCTTCCTCCCACGCCGCGGAGGCGCGAGGTGTCTGCCGCTGCGGCCGGGCGCGACGAGGTCGGCAGCGGCCTCGCCCGGGGAGCCGGCGCCCGGGTCGACTGAACCCGCCTCGGCGGGGAGGAGGAGGAGCCGGGCGGGGGCGGCCGCCGCGCGTCCCCTCCCCCGCGCACGCCGGGGCCGCTCACTGGCCGCCCGAGGAGGAAGTTCCGCTCGCTGACACCGTGCGGCGGCGGCGCCTGGGGCTCAGGTAGCTGGGGTGCGAGTGCCACCCGTGCCGGCCGTCGAGCTCCGCTCGGCGCCCGGAACCTGCGGGGCGGCGTCGCGAGGTGCGGGCGACCGCCCGCTCGGTCCTGCTGGCTTCGCCCGGCGGGCTGGGAGAGCGACCGCGCTCCCGGATCGCAGACTAAGGAGGAGACCTGCCTTTTCTTTTTCTTTGCACCGCGAAGGTGAGGACGGGGGACTAGAGGCGTCGGAGGAGGTCAAGTGGACCCTGTCCAGCTCCGCGGACCTCGCCAGCCTCCGATTCGGGGAGGAAGAGCACGTTAGAGCATCTCGCTGGGATGCAGGGGTGGGGGAAGCCAGCTTGCAGCTGTCCTGCAGCGCGGCTTGCGCGATCCACTCCCGGGAATGAAGAGGAGACCTGTGACAACCTGAAGAAGTGCTGAAAGCCTGATGGCAGGAGCGAATCGCGGGACCTCGACTCGCTGTCGTGTGGGAGGCCACCCGGCGTTCCGGGTGTAATTGGACGAACGTGAAAGAGAGACGCTTTCAAAAAGCGCAGCAATCCTGGCAGAGGAAAACAGAGTTTCCCTTTCTTTTCTTTCTTTCTTTCTTTTTTTTTTTTTAAACTGGCCAAGAGTTTGAAAACGGTTCGATGTCTTGTACGTTTGGTATAAGATGAGAACTTTATGAAGTGTTCTGCCCCGGAGCCTAAACGATGACCGCCCCAGCCCTGCTGCCCCTGTCTGGACGCCGGATACCACCGCTCAGCCTCGGGCCGCCCTCCTTCCCGCACCACAGGGCCACCTTGAGACTCTCGGAGAAGTTCATCCTTCTCCTCATTCTCAGTGCCTTCATCACCCTGTGTTTTGGGGCCTTCTTCTTCCTTCCAGACTCTTCAAAACACAAACGCTTTGATCTGGGCTTAGAAGATGTGTTAATTCCTCACGTAGATGCAGGCAAAGGGGCTAAAAACCCCGGAATCTCCCTGATCCATGGACCCGATGAGCACAGACACAGGTTTGTTCATTTCACAAATTCTGGTCTTGACATTGGGCAAGGTACGGTTATTGCATCTAATTTGACTTTTTTTTTTTTTTTTTGGGGCAGTAAATTGTGAAAGAATCCAAAGAGTTTGATTGTTAGTTTAAAACTGCCTCTGCAGCTGTGGACTGGAGGGACTGCTAGGGTCCCCTCTCCACTCCGGCGCCTTTGTTTATTTTTTAATAGGAACATCTGTGTTCAGAGTTGTTTGATGTTAGCACCTGGGAATGGAGGTATGGAAACTTCACCTAGAGAAATAGTGCCATATGCTGCGCCCACGTTTATTAAGAGTGCATTGCATTCGGTCCTTGTGGCACCCTGTGAAAATAGTGCATTGAGTCTTGACAGCTCTCAAGCGTATGCTCTCTCAAAGGGCTCTAACTGGCTGATAGTTTAGAACTTAGTAGTGAATCTTAGCCTTGTTCATGACAAAGATGTGTAACATAGGGGAAAAATACTGATTTTTGTTATTTTCAGGGAATGTGAGTACTCCATATGGAATTAGTTAAGTTAAAGGTATTTCCAAATCCTAAGTCATTTCACTTTGTGAATCTTGCGGATAAAATATAGGGACCCCCCCCAACTTAATTTTTTGGTGATCTTTTTGTTCTAATATGAGATGGACTGTTTCAAGCCCTATTAGAATTTGATAGTTAAGGGGTTCACACTATTTCAGATCACCAAATCTGAAGTGAGGTCTTGGAGATTATAGCCAAATTAGGGTAAATTGGAAGCCTTCCTTATAGTCCCTTTAGACCATTTTAATATTTTTACCCAAAAGGAGATTTTGGAAAGCAGTTTTCTCACACTTCAATTCAGTTTTCAGCTAATGTGGAGTTTTAACCTTTAATCAAGCATGAGGGTTTTGAAAAAGCTTAGGTTCAAGTTTGAGCCTGAGTGAAATACTTGGGAAGATAGCCTGTTGTAATGTTTTTTTTCGTTTTTTGTAACCTAGTTAATTCAGTACCTGAGACTTTGACTTT
This sequence comes from Aplodontia rufa, assembly GCA_004027875.1. NCBI lineage: Eukaryota > Metazoa > Chordata > Mammalia > Rodentia > Aplodontiidae > Aplodontia > Aplodontia rufa. The sequence goes on from PVKS010007348.1 coordinate 48,614, forward strand.
TGGTTGAACCTTTTGGAAGAGTTCTGCATTGGTATTTCATACCATTCTATAACCTAGTTTGGGAATTTATTATTACTATTATTTTTAAAGAGGGAGGGACAGTGAGAGAGAGACAGAGAGAATCAATTTTTATTGAGTTTTTCACATGGCCTTTGTTGCTCTGACACATAGTTGTGATGTGGGTGCTAGGGTTTGACCCCTGTCCTTGCTGTAACCGCCAAGCAGCTCCAGCCCTAGTTTGGGAATTTTTTGCTATTTTCAGCTTTTGTATTCTTTTAGATTTGTTTCTTTAACTTTGTCCTTTGACTTTTGTGACTTTGAGAAAAATCTTGTGTAATCTGTATGTTACTAAAACATTAGTAGTTTTCCATGAAAATCTTACTTCCCATAGTATTTATGTAAGTTATGATGAATATTTGAAAAATATGTATTATTTAGGACTGACATCCAAGCTTTTTGACACAACCATGCACTAACATTATTTATTATTGAAATAAATGTCATATGCGAAGCAGTTTTATATTTTGTGTCCTCTAAAAGTTTAAGTAAATGCAGCCAACTTTCAGTTTAAAAACATTTTTTAGTAGCTGAAAAATTAAAAAATTGAATGAAAATATATATGCATTTAATTCAGTTTTTAAAAGTCTGTTTAAATTGTGTAAGTAAGAATTCTTAAATTTCATAACCCATGAATATCTGTAAGTGTATTCTTGTTACCCAAAATTCCTGGTTTCCTAAGTTTGGTGTGAGAGATTGGATATAGATGGCAAAGGGTGGTTAGTGACCCAATTTCTGATTTTTGGATAGTAAGAGTCTGGATGTCAAATGATGCATGTGAAAATTTATTGGAATCTGTTTGATTCCTGAATTTTGGAAAGTGAGAACTTAAGAGTTCACCTAGTGAAGGATCTCTATGATCTTAATGTATATTTGATCTTAATGTATATTTCTGTGGCTATATCAGTTTATTTCCTTAGCATTTTTTTTGTTGTTGTTGCTTACACTTATCTGAAAACATAGCCTGTAGTGATAAAAATTATTTTACTTTGAGAAGGAAATGGATTTTAAATTAAGCTTAAAATGTGGAAACACAAAACATCAGGTTAATAAATAAATATTAATTAAAATGTTTTAGAAAGATAACATCTCTACAGAATTGGTTGATACTATGACCATACCTTTTTGAGGTGTGGATAAAAAGCTTTCTTAATTTAGAGGATAAAAAATTGATAGTTTATCCTAATTTTGTGTGTATTGGTCATGTACAGGATAAAGGCATGAGGAACCTCACTTTAATAAGCAATCAAAAATAAATCATGGCCATTACTCCTTTTTAACAGTAGTAAAGAGATGCTTGTTAGATTGGTATTTCTTTATCAATGGATCAGTTAGTATTAGTAGCTTGCTTTTTAATCTCTGGACCACATAGCTTCAAACTGTAGTTTGCAACTGATGAGATGATGTGTGATCTTTTCCCGTTCTATACCTAAGTTGTTTCCTCTATATGACAGTGGCATCTACTTTGTAAGTTGTACTGAATGAAATAATACATGCAAAGCACTCAACGTAGTTCCTAGAATTTATTTAATTCACAATACATGATAGCTATTATCAGTAATCATAATTATAATCGAATATTTTAATTCTGAGTCTACTTTGCTTTAAATATTACATATGTTTCCGAAAAGTTAGGTATAGTTTTATTTGTATTTTAAAAGTACACTAGAGGGGCTGGAGCGGTTATGGCGCTTGGCTCGCACATGCAAGGTTGTGCGTTCAAACCCCAGCACCATGTACACAACGAAGTGTTGGAGCAACGAAAGCCACATAAAAAATAAGTAAAATTGATTCTCTCTTTTCCTCTCTCACTCACTGTCCCACTTTCTTAAAAAAAAAAAAAAAGTTAAAAGTACACCAGAATCTTATTATCTAAAGATTAGTAACAAATGTACAATGCATGTGAGTCGTCAGACCCTATTTATATGGAGTTTCCTTTTTGAGAGGAATGGTGAGCATCAAGTAAATAATTTTGGCTTTGAAACATAACGTGTGCAGAGGAGTTGTAATCAATGTGATCATAGCACATAATGGAGTCACCCAGCACATGGAATAGGAATAGAAGGCAGTGAGATTAGGAAGGCTTCATTGGGAAGCCAAGGCCTGAAACTTTCAGTAGGAAATCACTAAATGAAGAAGGAAGAATGGGAGGGGAGCAGTGGCCAAAGGAGAGGACATTTGTGAGAGAGCCCTAATAAATTAGCATTGAGGATCTGAGGAACATTCAAGTATGGATGATGAGGGGCTGTGTGGGGCCAAGCGAAGAGACTAGGAAGATGAAAGGTGTGATTTGGCCTGCATGCAGGTTCTTGGGGCCAGGTTACTGTTACACAAGTTTGAATTGGTTGCCAGCATTCACACATCAGGAGATTTCACATAAAATTCTGGGTTTCTGATTTCTCTTAAAAAATTAGAGGACAGGATAACACCCAAGTCTGTATTTTCAGATGGTTAATACTCAGCTGAAACCTGGCAGTAGCTGCTCCCTCTAGAGGGGCATATGCTCTCCATTTTATGCCATTCAATTAAGGTGTCAGATAAATGAAACAAATCAATATTTAACCTAGTTGTCTTTTTGAGTTTGCAATCCCTAGGCAGGAACTTGGAAGTTATGCTGTTTAGCATTTTGATCTTTATCCTGTGTGTACTATGGGAAGATAGTGTTGCCGAGGGTATGACATGATCATTTAAAAAAAAATTTAAGAGAAAGAGGGAGTGAGAAAGAGAATCAATTTTATTTATTTTTTCATTTGGCCTTTGTTTCTCTGATACTTAGTTGTGTATGTGGAGCTGGGGTTTGAACCTGGGTCCTAGCACATGCTAAGCAAACACTCCAACTGCAGAGCCACCACTCCAGCCCCTCATTTTAAAGTTTAAAAAATTTTAAACACTCTTGTGCAAGAGGGTGACCGTATAGGAGGGTCTAGGTCACAGAGGATGTTGACTTAGAATACAGTGATGATGTGGGGAAGGTGAGAAATTAGTAAAGAAAAGAGGTTGATACAAGAGATACTAAACTGTTCAGTTTTATAGAAAGTCATGGTTAGTCTAATATGGGGACTGAGATAGAAGGAGGTAGACCAGAGTAACTTAGAGGTTTTTTCCTATGTATTTATTTTTATTACTTATTTATTGTATATGTATATCATTTATTTGCATTATATTTAACACCTTAATTTGTATAATTGATATTCTATGAATATAGTATGTTTTTATGAAGAAACCAGTATATTCCCTTCTGTTAAGTAGTTCACAAATATCCCAGAGTTTTCTAACTGTATTATATATATTACTACCTTCAAGGTGAGAATAACAGAAGATATGTAATTTGGGTTGATTATGGTCATTTGCAACATTTGTTGTTTAAAGTACCTCAGATAGGAATTGGTTATAACATACATCAGTATTATTACAATATACACTGATAAAATATCATCTTCATAACTTATATAATAGATTATTATAATTTTAATTTTTGAATGTGACATTTGTTTTGTACAATGACTTTATATAAATAAACTGTGTGTGTATGTGTGTGTGTGTGTGTTTTTAAAAAAAACACTTACTTGAACATCCAGTGTCATTCTCCAGTCAGGATTTTGTGAGTCTAATTGAGGGTCAGGAATATGATTACCTCTGGTAGTTTCCTCAAAGGGAAAAACATACAGACTTTGGAATAAGAAGGACCTAAAGTTGCATCTTGGTTCTACTAACTAGCTATGTGACACCATACTAGACATAATTGCTTTGAACCTGAGCTGGCCAGTGTGGTAGCCTTTAGTCATCTAAGACTTTTGCACTTGAAATGTGACTGGTGCAGATTATAGTAAATTTTAGTGAGTTTCTCAAGTTCTTTATGTCATGATTTGTAATTTTACTTTTTAGTGCAAGAGTTTAGATTTTAAATCTCACAATTTCGATTTAATTTCCATGCCATCTTTCCTTATTGCATTCTTTCTATGTCTTTTTTGTCTATCCTGTTCTTAACTTAAGGCTTCCTGCTCCTGTTAAGGGTGGTTTTGTTGTTTTAGCCTCTAAAGTCTCCAGCATATTCTATCTCGTTTGTAATTTATTACCCCCAATTGGCTCATGACTGTTCTCCCACTTCCCTTTACTTAGATTTGAATTGTTTATGGTCTGTTTATACTTGATATTTGTCAACAGCAAATTTCTGCAGGTGTAGATGCCTATGCTGAATTAATTTTTTTTTGTTTTAAATATAGTAGTGATGAATACCTTTTCAAAAAGCTTTGTTGTTGGAGACCAAGTTCTGTGCAGCTCTGTCTGCTTGTCTCTGTTCTGTTGTTGGTAGCATTTTCAATAGTCTCAACTGTTTTGGTGCTAGAGTACGTTTTTATGTAATTTCCAAATTCAGAGTACAGTTGGCAGTTATGGACAGTCACCAAGATTCTTTTTGTCTTGTCCTTCACTACTTAGATTATGGTGGTGGTTCTTTTTGTCCTTGCACAAGAATGTAGCTAGTTAATTAGGTAAGAATTGGGAATAGACTGGAAAAGGGAAGTTACATAGAGCTCTGATTGCATCCCATCTTCTCACTGAGGCAGACCAATGAGTTGGTCCCCCAGATAAGGGACAATTGGGATAGTGTAGTATTTTTTTTTTTTTTTTTTTTTTTTGTCCGAGCGAAGGATTGAACCAAAGGCCCTGTTAGGCAAGCAGTCGGCCACTGAGCTACATCCCAGGCCCATTGTTAGGTACTTTTTTTTGTTCCATGAAGATAAAGTAAGTCTTGGTTCTGTGAAATCTAGCTATAGTTAGTTATGGGTTAGTGGAGAATTCTTTCAGATTCTGACTTTAACTTCATGATGGCTATTTTTTTGATAATTGAATTTTTGTTTTTAAACATTTTCTGTGCCTTTTGCAAGTATCATAATAATCTGGAGGAAGGTTTATTTGAGGACTACTCATTGGATGACATTTTGTATACTCAGCATTTAAACAAATAGATATTGGCCAGTGTGTGATGGTCACGCCTGTAATCTCAGCAACTCAGGAGGCAGCTGAGGCAGGAGGATTGCAAGTTCAAAGCCAGCCTTAGCAAGGCCCTAACCAATTTGGTGAGACTTGTCTCAAAATAAAAAGGGCTGGGGATATGATATGGTTCAGTGGTTAAGCACCCAATACCAAAACAAGCAGAAAACAAAAACCAACAACAAAAACAAAATATACTGGTTATATCACTCAGCGTGTGTTTCATTCTCTGAAGGAATAGAGTATTAGCAGGGATGGTTAAAATGCAAAGTGCCAAGCAAGCAGGGTCTGAGTCCTGATTTTCATGTTGGCCAGTGACTGTTGGATATTCTAGGAGTTGACAATGTAAAATGCCCATAATAGATGAACAGTATTTGTTGAATGTAGTTAAATGATTCAAGAAAATAAAATTTGTTCAAATACTAGTTTGTTTACTCTACGAGCTGTAATAGTCTTTATATAATTCCCTTGGATTTCCTAAGAATAATTCTAGGGCTATGAAATATTTATTTTCTCTTATTAGTGAATGGCTCTCTTATTAAAAGTATCAAACTTACAGTCTTAGAGTATTCCTTCCAAAATATTAACATTGATTTGCTGGATTACATAGCTTCTATAGCATGTAGTTTAAGATTTTATTTTTTATCATCACTCTTTATTATAAATCTGCACTTGAACTTATTTTTATTTAGTATGATTTCCTAATAGTGTTTTTTGATTTTCAGCATTCTTTTAAATATTATTTTAGTTATTGATTGCTGAGAAAGTCCAAATCTACATAAAGGTGGAACCCTTTAGCTCTTCTGCCTTTAGTTAGTGTTTTAAAAGTGTTTCTTATGTATTATCTATGATTGCTTATTTAAAGCATTTTGCAGTCATTTGCTTATGTATCTGTCTCTCAATAGGACATGAACTCTTTGAGTACAAGGACTGTATTTTATTTATCTTTGCTTTTCTAATGCTTGAAGTACATTTGGTCCTTCATAAAAGTGTATTTCTGCTGAATAAATATTGTCCATAGCAAGATGACAGATTCCCTCAAGTCTAAAAAATTGCAAGAAAGTATTGAGAGACAAGATGTAAAAACAGGAAGAATGTGCCTTAAATTGAGAAGAATACAGTCTTTAATAAAGGCCCTTTATTAAAAAATAATAAAAAGATTAGATGTAATTCATATTGTCCCTATCTACAACAAATTTGTTTCTGCAAATGTATCTAAAGTATTCTGTATTCCCCCACATTGAATTTCTGCTGCTTCAAGAAAAAAGAAAAATAATAGAGACTATGTTGTTTTTCATATATTTAATCCTCTTTAATATTCACATCAGATCTGTGAATTAGGTATCACTAATATCATTTTTACAGGTATGGGTACTTTAAAATTTAGATAATTTCTAAAGTTGAAAATTGCTCACATCAAAGCTAAGTGTCCGCTAGAAATCAGTAGTGCATGATAAACATTCTTTTTAAAAAATAGAAAAACCTTATGTTCATGTTGTTTGAACATATTTTTTGGCTAGGGAAATGATTTTGCTACTCTCATTTTCCCTAACTGTGTAAATTCTGTTAGAAAAGTTTATTTTGACTGCCATTGAATTTTTCTCACATGTTTTTTGTTGGTGTATTATAATTGCACATAATGGTGGTTGCCATTATTCCTCTCCATTTTACTGGAACTTCTTTCTTGTTAGAACATGGTTGTAATGAAACTCATACTCGAGATTCATTATTCAGTCTGAGTTTTAGATTTATCATTCTTTAGGATAAATTGCCTTTAAAGGGCATGCTCTCCATTGGTCTGTCTTGGAATGTGATATTGTGTATTTAAAAGAATATTGGGGAAGGGCTGGAGTGGTGGCTTGGCAGTTACAGTGAAGTGTCTTGAGTAATGAAGGTTACTTGAAAAACTAAATAAAAATTGCTTCTAAAAAAAAAAAAAAGAATACTGGGCTCAGTGCTGAGAGAGGGGCTCTAGTTTCAACCTGGTCCTTTGTTGTTGAAGTGTCTTTAAATAAGCTGTTTAGTTTCTCTGTTCCTTGATGTCCATATTTATGAAATGAGGAATTGATGAAATCTTTTTTTCAGCTCATGCATATGAAACAAGTAATTTTATGAAATAAGGAACTGATGAGTATGTGGTGATTTAGTTCATACATCACAAATATTCTAAAGATAAAATTTATTCTATTAAATAGCAGTTAATGTTATTTTTGTATAAAAATTGTTTTAAAGTAAATTTTGACTAAAATTTATATTATTTACATAATGAAATCTCTACACATTTAAAAGGTGAAAATGAATGAAATGACTGTTTTATACATTCTTATTTAAAAGTATAATTTCTTGAGCATTTTATTTGCCAGCCTGAATGTAAAGGGGTATTTTTTTTTTTTTTTGGGTACCAGGATTTGAACTCAGGAGCACTTAACCACTGAACCACATCCCCATCCCTTTTTATTTTTTTATTTTGAGACATGGTCTTGCTAAGTTGCCTAGGACTCACTAACTAAATTACCGAGGCTGGCATTTGAACTTGTGATCCTCCTGCCTCAATCTCTGGAGTCACCGGGATTACAGGTGTGCACCACAGCACCCAGCTGTAAAGGGTGTATTTACAAAAGTGTTTCCAGGTGTTATTTTGCGTTCTGGTTAACAATCATACTTTTCCATTTATTATCTAAGGTATTAGGATATATTCTGTGGAAAGCAGGATCCTTGCATAATAGAGGCCTTATGCCCTGTGGAGACTCACTACTCCTGAGGCTCAGTTTTCTTTGATTTAAGACTAAAATTTCCTAACTTTAATATTTAGACATGCTATTGAAAGTGTCTGCCTGTTCTGTTCTCCATATCTTAACAAGAACTTTTGGGTCAAGTTACACAATACCATGTTAATAAACATTTACCTGTTCATGACCTAGATTCTTTTCTTCTCTGGTTAAAAAGGCAGGTAACATCTAGAATAAGGTGAACATTGAGTACCAAGTTTCTATTTTGAACTCTTGTAAATATAAATTAATAGAATTTTCGTGAGGAGTAATTCACTTATAGCAACTAAATTAAAGTGCTTATTCCTTGATTTAACAATTCTTCCAGTAACTTAACCTTGGGAGATTCTGTATCAGTGCATAAAGAAATGTTTCAGAAATATCCTCGGAAGCTCTAACATGACGTATTGTAAATGATCCAGATGAATGTCAACAGAAGATTAAATACATGATCCTGATATGTACAGAGATATTTTTTAAACCTCAGTGGATCTTCCTGGTTACTCACAAAACCACCAATTTTATAATAGTATATTTTGATATATATTAGATTAAGGCCTCTTTTTTTTTTTGAAGTTATAAGCATATATAAAACACCAACAGATAATATTAGTAAATGTCAGTGCGCTCATATCTTTGTCATATAGGAACATTTCCTTAATTTTAGCTGAAGATAGCTTTCTTGAAGTAAATCTTTGTGTTATCATTTTCAGTACTTTTTTTTTAATTTTAGAGAGAGTGATAGAGAATCAGTTTTATTTATTTTTTCATTGTTTATCTGACACTAAGTTGTGTATGTGGTGCTAGGGTTTGAACCAGGGACCCTGTGCATGCCAGGCAAGTGCTGTGATTGTTGATCTACCACTTGAACCCCTCAGTTCATGTTCTTAAAACATAATATATCATCCTGCAGACTTTTTTCAGCATGAATTTTGCTGCTTGTATATGTTGATATTCAAATTATATTATTTATTTAGGTATTCCATTGTATGAGTAAACCTTAGGTTATTCATATATTCTATTGATGGGTCTTTTTATGTTTATTACTTTTTGTTGTTGCAAAAACATTTTTTACATATATTTTTAGGCAAATGTGTTTTTCCCTAAGGTGAAAATTTAGAATTAATTACTGGATTAGAGGGTATGTTCATCTTTGACTATAAATTTTGTTGCTAATAACCTGTGACATTTCAGAGCTATCAGTTTCACTGCTGCTGGAATCTTCAAAAACTATGATATTATTAGATTTTAAAACTTTTTGCCAATATGATGCCGATTTTGGTTTGCATTTCTTTACTTACTAATGAAGTGAACATTTCTTGTAACATACTTACTGGTGGTTTGGGTTTTCTAGTCTTTGAATTGCTTGTTTTGCATTCTTTTTTTTTTTTAAACCAATTTTTCTCTTGGGTTATTTTGCCTTTTCTTTTTCATTTGTAGAAGTTGTAGTTTCTGGATAAATTCTTCTTGCTCTGGATATCTTATTTTTATATTTTGTATCTTTACTTTTACAGGAGTTTTCAATTTTAATATAATTGAAATTGTCAATGTTTTCTTATACGGTCTTACTTTTTTTATGTAGGGAAAATATTCCTGAATTCACAGTCACCTGTATTTTCAGTGCTGGTAGTTGAAACATAATTTTTTTTGTATCTAGGGATTTAATCTACTTGGTATTAATTTTTGTTTCTGTTGAGTTTGGGACTGAATTTATATTTTTCCACATGGATGTCCAGTTGTTTCTGTGTTACTTAATGAAGAGTCTTTCCTTTTCATGAATTTGTGTTGCCATTTCTGCTATATAATATTTTTCATACATATTCTTGGTTCCTTTCTGTATTTGTCAGAATAGCATGGTATGCTTTGATAAGGGTAGCTTTAGATAAATCTTTGTATAAAGTGAGATGTGTTCTTTGTCTACCTTATTCAATATTGTCTTTGATCTTAATTCTGAGCTCTTCCATAGCATTTATTTTTTATCAGAAATTTTGCTTAACATAAAATCAACCATTTTAAAGTGACCATTTTCACACATATACAATATTGTACAACTGTCAACTCTATCTAGTTTGAAAATGACTTCATCATCTCAATAGGGAACACCATCTTCATTGAACAATTACTCTCCACTCCTCCCCACTGCTCCTGACCTCTCCAGCCCTGACAACCACCAGTCTGCCTTCTGTTTCTGGATTTATATGGTCTGTGTGTTTCACATAAATGGAATCATATAAGACCTTTTGTGTTTGAATTCTTTCATTTAGCGTGTTTTTGAGATTCTACACATTGTACCGTCTTTTAGTACTGCATTTCTTTTTATGGCAGAAAAATATTTCACTTGGTATGTGCATACAGTTTGTTGATGCAGTCATCCGTTGATGGACATTTGCGATGTTTTCATGTTTTTTACAATTGTGAATAATGTTGTGAACAATGCGTGTGCATGGATTTGTTTGAGTACCTGTTTTCATTTCTCTTGGGTGTTTCCCAAGGATTGAAATTGCTGGGTCATATGGTAATTTCATGTTTAACTTTTTGAGAAACCACCAAAGTGTTTTCCACAGCAGATGAATTGTTTTTCTTTCTACCAGCAATGTAGCAAAGTTTTAGTTTTTTTTTTTTAACACCCTCTCCAGTACTTGTTATTACCCAGTTTTTAAAAAGCTCATTGTATCTATCCCAGGGATGTGTAGTGATACCTCACTGTGGTTCTGACTTGCAGTTTCCTAATAACTAATGAAGTGGTACATTTTATTTCATGTGTTTGCTGGCCATTGGTGTCTGTTTTGGAGAAATGTCCATTTTTTTTTAATTGGGTGGTTTTTCTTTTTGTTGTTGAGTTGTAAGAGTTATTTATATCTTTGGGACTATAGATCCTTATCAGATATGTGATTTGCAAATATTTCCACCCTTTCTGATGTCTTTTTATTTTCTCTGTGATTTTTTTTGTTTTTTAGAGAGAGAGGAACTGAGAGAGAAATAATTAATTTTATTTAGTTTTTCATGTAGCCTTTGTTGCTCGGACACTTCATTGTGTATGTGGTGCTGGGGTGGAAACCCATGTCCTCACACATGCAAGGCAAACACCTTAACTGCTGAGCCACTGCTTCAACCCATCTGTGATGTGTTTTGATGTACGAAAGTTTTTAATTTTAATGAAGTCTAATTTATGTTTTCTTTTGTTGTTTGTATTTTTAGTATCATATCTAAGACTCCATTGCCAGATCCAAACTCACGATTCCATCTAAGAATTTTTGGTTTTAATCTTTAGTCAAGAGAGAAATGCAAATCAAAACTACATTTGAGATTCCATGTTACCTGTTAGAATGGCTGTTAACCAAAAAACAGCAAATGCTGGCACAGATATGGAGGAAAAAGAATCCATATATACTGTTGGTGGCAATGTAGATTAGTACAACCGCTGTTGAAAAAAAGTGTAAAGGTTCCTTAAAAAACTAAAAATAGAATTATCATATGATCCAGCTTTACCACTCCTGGGTAGATACCCAACAGAAATGAAGTCAGCGTGTAGAAGGGACACCTGCATACTCATTCACTTAGATACTGTTCACAGCAGCTAAGAGGGAACCAGTGTAGGTCCCTATCAATAAAGGAACACAATGGAGTGATATTCATCCAAAAAGGAATGAAATCCTGTCCTTTGCAGCAAAATGGATAGAAGCAGAGGACATTATCATAAGTGAAATAACCCAAATGCAGAAAGGCAAGGATCACATGTTTTCTCTCATGTGGAAACTACAAAGAAAAAAGCAAAAGCAAAAACAAAAACAAAAACAAAAAACGATGACCTGAAAGTAGAAGAGGGACCCTAAGGAAAAAAGGGACTGGGGGTAGGGGCAAGAAGGTTGTAAGGAGCATGGATACGATCACAGCACTGTTTATACATGTGTGGGACTGCCACAGTGAAATACGTTAATTTGTACAATTAATATTCATTAGTGAGAATAATAAAAGAATGAAAGACAGTTTTGATGACCATTTTAGAATCTGGTTGTCCTGTCACCATTTGTTGAATAGACTGTAGTTTTCCCCCTATTGAGTGCTTTTACAACCTTGTTGAAAATCAGTTGGCTGTGAAAGTAGGTTTTATTTCTGGACTTTGTGTTCTGTTCCATTTGTCTCTGTGTCTAGTCTTAAGCCAGTGCACAGGGTTTTCATTATTGTAACTTTGTAGTAAGTTTTGAAATTAGAAAGTATGAACGTTCCAGCTTTGTTACTCTTAATATTTGGGACTGCTGGCCGTTTCTTAGGAATTTGAAGATAGGCTTTTCAATTTCTGCAAAAATAGCTGTTGGGATTTTGATTAAGGGGTTACCCTGAATTTGAAGATTGCTTTGGGTACTTATCATCTTAACAGTATGACCAGGAGAGGTCTTTCTATCATTTAGGTCATCTTTAGTTTTCTTTCAGCAGTCTTTGTAGTTTTGTCTCAAATATTTCACCACCTTTATTATTAAATGTATTCCTAGATGTGTTATTCTTTTGCGTACTGTTGTAAATGTGACTATGTTTATTTATTTTCCATTGTTTATTGGTGCATTCTAGTTGTACGTAATGATGGGATTTGTTGTTACGCATTTATGGGTACACGCAATGTAAGGATATAGGTCCACTGTCTTCAGCACTTCCTCTTCCTGCCACTCCCACCTTAGTCCTTTCCTTTGCTGTCTTCCTTTGATTTTCATGTGATCCTTGATCCCCCACCTTTCTTTTCCTTTTAAATCTAGCTTCCACGTTTGAGAGAAAATATACAATCCTTGATCATCTTAGTTTGGTTTGTTTTTACTTAACGTAATGGTCTCTAGTTCCATCCATTTGCCTACAAATATCATAATTTCATTTTTCTTTATGGCTGAATAAAACTCCATAGCTTATATAAACCATATTTTCTTTATCCTCTCATTCATTGATAGGTACCTAAGCTGGTTCTGTAATTTGGGTATTGTGAATTGTGCAAATGTGACTGTTTTAATTCCCTTTTTGATTTTTAATTTCTGGTATATAGAAACACAACTGATTCTTGAGTGTTGATCAGATACCTTGCAACTTTGCTGAATTCATTTATTAGCTGTAGTAGATATTTTGTAGGTTCTTTGGGATTTTTCGTATAAATAATGTAATCTGAGTGGAATTTTACTTCTTCCTTTCTAATTTGGCTGCCTATTATTTCTTTTTCTTTTTCTTGACTACTCTAGCTGGAACTTTCAGTGTTGAATAGCAGTGGTAAAAGTGGGCAACTGTTTTATTTTTCATCTTAGAAGTAAAATTTGTATTTTTCACCATTGAGGATAAAATTAGCCAAGTTGAGGAAGTTCCTATTACTAATTTGTTGAGTGTGTTTATTATGAAAAGGTACTGGATTTTGTCAGATGCTTTTTTGCTTGTTTGTTTTAATGCGTTAATTCAGATGATCCTGTGTTTTATTCCCTTCATTGTATTAATGTGTTGTATTATATTCATTGCATTTCTTATATTGAGTCATTCCTGCATTTCTGAAATAAAGTCCACTTGCTTGTGGTGTACAATCCTTTTAATATGCTGTTGGAGTCAGTATACTAGTATTTTGTTGAGGTTTTCACCCTGGTAAGGGATAATTGTCTTTAGTTTTCTTTTCTTAGCTGGCTTTGGTGATGGTGGCTTCAGTAGTTAGGAAGTGTTTTCTTCTCTTTTATTTTAAAGTTGAGTTTAAGAGTGATTGGTGTTAATTCTTTAAATGTTTGGTGGAATTCACCAGTGAAGTCATCTGGTTCTGGACTTGGCAGAATGTTTTGACTTGCAGTCGCAGTCTCTTCAGTCTCTTCAAGTAGATGAATGAGAGGGCCGCTTTCCAGAAGTGACAGAGACAGGCCTTCTTAGCCTGTCCTGGAGAGCATAAGTTTTCAGCTCAGGCATGTGAATAGCCTTGTAGGAGAACAGGGTATGTAGGTGAGTGCTTTGCTAGATCCCAGATCTCCCAGATTCCTGGAAGTGCCTTCTCTGAGCGTGTAATAGTAAATAGTAATTATGAGCTGACTGTCTTCCTGCATGCACCATCTGTGCCATATTAGAGTTACTTGGAGTTTTAAAAAACTTCTCAGTTTTTCAGTGGTGTTCGTAGGTCCACATTTTCCATTTTACTTTAATTGAATTGCCTTACATATTAAAAGAGTTGGGGAGTCAATAGCTTATGCTTAGGTTTTATTCTTAGGGTCCTTTTACATTCACAGTACAAAGAATTACAAGAAGAGGGATCTTGGATACAAATAGTAGAAACCAATTGCAACACATGCAAAAATGGTTTTTATTGAAAGGATATCAGGTGGCGTTCAGAATTGAATTTAAAGTCTAGAGAGCTAGGTTTAGAAAAATAGACATTGAACAGAGCCAGACTTCATTAACTGAAGCAGACACAGAACACAGTGAAGGTTAAGGAATAATTAGGGTTCCACTGTCATTGTTGCTAATCACCAAGCACTGGTTATGGTATTGCTACCTCTGATATTGGATACTTTGTTTCCAGAGTGGTTTCTTAATAAAGTCCTAATTATGTTGGAAAATATGGGGACTGCAGGGAACATGGAAGTGGAATGCTAAAGAATAAGCATGAAATCATCAAGGCAGGAAAGAAGTAAAAGAGATTCTAGAGGTTAATGTGCATAGTCTGAAAGATGTGAAAATATAGAATATATTTAGAGGGTGGTCATAGTTGTGTAGGGTATTTTTAAGGATGGCAGAAAATGAGAGCTGACAAGGGAGACTAGTTCTTTAGTTTAAATAGGAATTGCTTGAGAAGAGAAGATAGTTTATTTTCCCTTTTTAATAAGTAAAGGGTACACAGGGGAGAGGGAAAACATGACTAATCTTAATATATTTATGATCTGAAGAAGTAGGAAAGATCTGATACTGATCTAATTGGTAGTTCGTAGATGCTTTTAAAGATGAAGAATGTGTCTCTGCCCTAGAGTATAAGTTCTTTTAAGTGCAGATAGACACTCTTTAGAATCCAGGTATCTGACATTCAGTTCCTCATTTGACAGCCGAGACTGAGGAATAGGATTTAATTTGTTACCAGATTATATAGATTGCAAGTTTCTCCCGCAGTATAAGCAGAGTTCATTGATGTTCATTGGTTTGTAGATTATAGCCTAAGTAAATATACATTTTCATTAGACTTTTGAGGTATGGAAAATATCTTAAGAATCATCATTGTTTCTCTCAAGGAATCTAAATGCTGGATCCCAGATTGGAGCCGTGGTTTTTTTTTTTTTTCATTGCAACTTTTATTTGTTTTTGTTTTTAAGTTCAGAATACAGTTGTTAAGAAGACAAAGCCCTTTGTGAATTACACACAGTATTGTATGGATATTTAGTTGTTTCAGCACCATTTGTGCAAATGAAGTCTTTACTTTTTCTGTTGAGTTGC
The DNA here is from genome assembly GCA_004027875.1 of Aplodontia rufa. Classification (NCBI taxonomy): domain Eukaryota; kingdom Metazoa; phylum Chordata; class Mammalia; order Rodentia; family Aplodontiidae; genus Aplodontia; species Aplodontia rufa. Next base: position 63,853 of record PVKS010007348.1, read on the forward strand.
CTTTGCACCTTTGTTGAAAACTAAATGACCACTTAAGCATGAATCTGTTTTTGTACTCTATTCTATTCTTAATTTTATTGTGTATGTCTATGTTAATGCTACTTTATTGTCTTTATTATAACTTTACACTGTATTGAAATAAGATAGTATAAGTCCTCTATTTTCTTTTCTCTTTTTAAAGATGTTTGGCTGCTTTTGATTGTATTTCCATATAAATTTAAAAATCATCCTTCTAATTTTTCTAAAAAAGCCTGCGCTGAGACTTTTGTTTGGATTGCATCTGTAGATTAATCTTGCAAGAATTTGTATCATAGCAGTATCAAGTCGTGTGATTCACTAATGTGGTATATCTTCTTACTCCTTTGGGTTTCTGTAATTTCTTCAGCAGAGTTTCATAGTTTTCAACATACAGGTCTTGCACATCTTTCCTGAACTTATTAAAGTGATTCACATTTTTTGATGCTATTGTGATATTTTTAAAATTATGCCTTTTTATTGTTCTTTTCTGATAAATAGAAATACATCTGATTTGTGAATGTTGACCCTTGTTCAACAATCTTACAAAACTAACTCACTGTATTTCACGGCTTTTTTAGGTGGATTCCACAGAATTTTTACGTGATTGTGCTGCCTGTCAGTGAATACAGCTCTATTCCTTTCTAATCTGCATGCTTGTGTGTGTGCTCTGTCACACTGTTTAGAGTCCCTCGTGTTGCTGAGTACAAGTAGTGAGAGTGGGTATCCTTTCCTGGTTCTTGATTCTAGCAAGGAAGTGTTTTATTTTTCACCAGTAACTTTGATGTCAGCTATAGATTTTGCATAGATGCCTGCATCAGATTGGGAAATTTGCTGGTATTCTTAGTTTGATGAGATTTTTTTTTTTTTTTTTTTTTTTTTTTTACAAAATGAGGAATGGATAGTTAATTTTTGTTGATTGGTTTTTCAGCATCTTCTGGTGTGATGATATGGTCATTCTGAGTCTGGTATATTGTTTGAGTGAGTTTTGAATGTTAAACACCATTTGGTCATTGCATATTATTTAATTCCACCAGTAGGTTTCTCTGTTCATGAGGGACATTAGTCTATAATTTGATTGATTGATTGATTGATTGTATTTGTCTGATTCTGTATGTTGGTGTCATACAATGATTTGGGAAATTTTTCTTCTTCAGTTTTCTGAAAGAGTTTTTGTGTAAATACTACGAATTTTTACCTAAATCCTTGGTATAATATACCAGTGCAATAGTCTGAACTAGAGGTGTTTTTCTTTTTGTTGCTTTTTTTTTTTTCTTTTTGGTGTGTGAGAACAGGTTTTTATACATTTGATTTCTTTGATATAGGCTGTCGACTCTTAAGGTTACCTATTTTGAGTTTACTTGGATAGGGATTTTTTTTTTTTAAACAAGGGTTATAAATTTAATTTTTGGAATAAAGTTGTTAGTAGTCCCTTACTTTCATTTTAATATTTGTCAGATTATAGTTATATCACTTCTCTCATTCTGAATCCTGATAATTTGTGATAATTTCAGTGCCTTTCACTCATTAATTGATAAAAGAAGTAGAAGGAAAATCTGTAAGAAGTGTGTACTAACTTAAAAGGACTCAGACATCACAAAGTATTTTTTTTTGCTACAGTGGAATTAAAATAGGATGGAAGTCAATGAGATAAAGATATTGGATAATCTCAAAATATTTGGAAACTTAACACATTTATAATCATAATTTGACCCAATAATCATGGATCAAAAAAGAAATCAAGAGTAAAAGCAGATGTGAATAGTCAGGGTTCCATTATATCAACAACCACTGAATTATACACTTTAAATCAGTAAATTTTTGTGTATTGTATAAAATGGCCTTCTTTATCTTGTGAACTATTGTCTGATATTAACATAGCTGTTCCCACATTTATAATGAAAACATCTTTTTTGAGGTACACCTTAAACAACATAAAATTCACCCTTGTAAGTATACAGTTAGGTGGGAGCTTCAACTGTCTTTCGTAGGCTGATGAGGGCCACATCAGTGTTGACAGCCTTCAGCATTTGAACCTTGTGTGCATTGTTGACTTTTAAAGCTTGGCGTGTCTTAAATCATAATAATTCATCTCTTTCTCTTTGTCCATATCATCTTTTCTTTTATTCTCCGTCTAGTTAATGGTGGCACACCTTTCTGTCTAGTCATTACAGTGATAAACCTACCACTTGTAACTTCTTTTCTCTTTCGTACTTAATAAATTACCTTAAACTTACTGGTTCTGCCTTTCTGGGGTCTTTGATATTTTGTGGCTTTTTTTCATATCTACTTTTGATGCATTTAACTAGGCTATTGTTAGTTTTTGCTTACTGCTTCTAGCCTTGTATGATCTCACTTCTCCCCTCCACTCCTAAAACAATTTTGATGAGGTCCTCCTTCCAGAATTTAAGTACGATTAATTATGCCACTTTTGAAGTCCTTCTGCGCTTGCGTTTGTCCTTAGGATGCACTGTAAGCTCTTTTCATGATTCAGCTTCTGCCCTCTGTGGTTTCCATCTTAAACTTAATCTGTCTGTCTTTGCTGCCCCCTCCTGCACCCTACATGTTATACTTGAGTGGCTGTACTAAATTGTTTGCTTCCTGGTTTGTTGTTTAACTTCTTCAGTGCCTTTGTATAGTCTGTTCTCTATGCCTGGAATGCCTCAGTTTTCATGATCTGCCTGCAAAAGTCCTATTCTCTTTTTTTATTTTCTGTTTGAAGATCATGTATTCTGCCATTTCCCGATGTAAATCTGTTTTCTATTCATACTGGTGTGCTTAGGAAATAGCTATTCTTTTTCCATGTATATCTTACCTTTTTTATAGTAGTTACTAGTAATTACTTCCTCTGTTGTGATTCACACATTTTTACTTATTTTGTTTATATATTAAATTGTGAACTCCTTTGGGCAAATAACATGTCTTATTTTTCCGGGTATTCTTTGTCCCTATTTCAATATTCCTCATGTTTGGAAAACGTTGGTTGCTTATCATTGAGTTCAGCTGAAATTAATTTAGTGACTGATGACCATTGATTTAAACTGAAATTGCTGTTAACTCAACTCCTATTAAAACTTAAGTTAGGGGCTGGAGCGGTGGCTCAGCGGTTTCAGCGCTTGCCTGGCAAGCACAAGGACCTGGGTTCAAACCCTAGCACCACATACACAACTGAGTTTTGGAGCAACTAAAGCCATGTGAAAACCTAAAAATAAAGTTGCTTCTTTCTTTCTCTGTCTCTCTCACTGTCCCTCTCTTTAAAAAAAAAAAAAAAAAAAACTCAAGTTAGAATAATGTATAGTAGGTCTCCGTATAAATGAAATCTTTTAATAGCCAAACAAATGGCCTGTACTTCACCTGACATAGTGAGTTTCTGTTGATGTCTATGGGCTACATTATTAAAAATGGAAGCACTTTCGTGTTTTGTGGGAACCACGCTGACCAAAGTATCTGGATTTGGTGTTGAAGCTCAGGGTTCAGTAGATTTCTCAGTGCTTGATTTTGAATCTTTCTTAGCCTTTTTCATATGGCTGACCAATTATTTCTATTGAGAAATAGTTGTTCTTCTCTACTATCATGTCTTAAGAACAGGATTCGTTCTTATGAAATGAGGAGCCCAAATGTAATACAATTTGTGCTATTTTATTCTTAACTACAATCAGTACACTGAAAAGTGCATGATTTGATTTGGTTTAAAATGATAACATTCAGAAAGTTCTTTGTTGTTTATGTAGCAGTGTTATTCTGAGCAGCAGAGTACGTTCCATTTGCTACTGAAAATCATCTTAGGCAGAATTTGTGAACATCTCCATTATAATAGTTATGTTGGTTACCTCCAAGTTTAAGTAGTTCTTCATGACTTTGAAGGTGTGGTATTTCTTTTTGGAAGGGCTTAAATGCCTTCAGGCACTTGGCCACTGAGGTACATAGAGTGCTGCTGTTTTAGTATTTTTTATACCAGTTGTTGACTGACCTTTAGACATTTCCTGAAACCATTTTTGGCCTATATTGTACACATATAGCTGTTCACATTAATGCTTTAACTATTTTTATTGTGCTTTCCTGGGTTCTCTGAAATTTCTCTTAAACATTATTATATATATAGGATGTTTGAGAAGGTTCTTTAATATCTGGCAGTGTTTAAAAATTTTTAGTATTGACCATCATTTATGTTTTAAAAGATCGTATTACGTTGATTCATTTTTTGTCAGTATATAATAACGGTGAATTATTCTTAGAATTTGGGAATTAGTGAGTGTCAGTTTAGTACAGTCCACTTTTAAAGATGTTAAAGATGGAGAATAGTTATCTAGCAAAGTGTATGAGCATATATATATGTACACACACACATATACAAATATATTTTTTTTTTAAGAGAGGGGGAGAGGAAGAGAGAGAAAGAGAAAATCAATTTTATTTTTTCATCTGGCCTTTGTTTCTCTGACACTTAGTTGAATATGTGGCTTTGGGTGTGGAATCCGGGTCCTTGTTCATGCCAGGCAAGTGCTCCAACCGCTGAGCCACCACTCCACCTCAAGCTCTGGTATTTCTTAAATCTTAATCAAAAGAAAAAAGACCTGGAAATCTTAGCAAGGAAATAATGGATGTGTACTGGTGTTGGTATTGCAATAGAAGAACGTAAATATAAATAGAGGTTTTAGGACTGAGAATCTAGAAAGATGGGACCCAGTAGGTGGAAGGGGAGAGATTCATTACGAGTATCTGCTGTCTCCTACTCTTATTTATAATGACTTGTGGGTTTTGGATTTTCTATGTACAAATCATATTGCTTGTGACAAGACAGTTTTTTTTTAATATTTCCTTTTCGTTAAATCTTCATTTTCATGTTTTGTTTTGGTGACTAGGACTTACATTATAACCAAAGAAAGCTGTGATGGTGAGCATGCTTATTTGTTTCCCTCATTTTGAAGGGAATTGCCTTTGTAGTTTCACTATTAAGAATTGTATTTGCTGTCATTTTTGGGAGACATCTTCTATACGGTTGAAATCGTTTTTTCTTTGCTATGAGGTTTTCTATCAGGAATGGGTGTTGATTTTTTTTTCTTTTTTCTTTTTTTTTTGGTACTGAGAAGTGGCCTTTTACATGCTAGACCAAGTGCCCTATTACTGAACTATATCTCCAGTCCTGGGTATTGAATTTTATCACTTTTTTTTGGGTCTGTTTCTGTTTTTTTCTTTAACCTATTAGTAGATAAATTATATTGCTAGGATTTTCTGATATTAAGCTTTGTTCGTTTTTCTGGGAGAAAACCAGTTAGTTTTGATGGATTGCCTGTTTTCTGTTTCATAATATTTCTGATTCACTTTGGTACAATGTTAATTTTTATATTTATTTTTTGTTATTTATGTTCATGAATAAGCTTAGTCTGTGATTTTTTTTTTCCATATGAATCAATCAGTCCTGGTTGGACATGTTAAATTGGAGGTGTCTGGCAGATATTCAGTGGTGATTTGGATCTGGGGTATTTAGTTACCTGGTAAAGAATGACTATATGTGTTTTGAATATAATTAAGATAGTACAGGTGGTTAGTGTTAATAGGAAGTGTACATTGAGGAAGAGCAGAAGTGGCTAAGAGGATGGAATGGATACATTTTTGGTGTTAATTGAAGGTGGTAAAGCCAGATGGTAAGCTTATTGAAAAGACATGTTTCATGAAGAGAGGATTTCAAAGAAAGAATAAATTTAGTAATCAATTTTTAATTGTGTATAGAAGAGTTAGGTGAGGTATAGGAAGTAGAAACAGCAATTATAGTTAGTACTCCTTAAAAAGTGGTGGGCTGGAGAGGTGGGTCAGCGATAGAGTGCTTTCCTGGCATGTTCGAGGACCTGATTCAATCCCCAACACCCATGTACAACTAAGTGGAAGAAGAAAAAAAAAGATAGAAAAAATTAATTCTCTCTATCTCTCTCTTAAAAAAAAGGTATAGTGATGAGCGGAGGAAGAAGAAAACAATGAAAGTAGAGGCAGTTATGTTATGAGGGAAGTTTTTATTTTTAAAGAATTAGGCTTCATGTTTTTAGGAAGTATTTTTATCCACCTAAATCTTTGCCAAACAAGATTTCAGTGTGATTTAGGATCATTTTTGTCCTTCAGAGTGCTTCCACACATGATTTACTTAAATATTCTAATCAGACAAGGAAATCTATCACGTGATTGTTTATTGCTGTCAAGTCAACACTCAGATACTAAAAAGAGCTTCAGGAAAGGAAACCATCTAGGATGGCTAATGACTCAGTTAAGATTAGGTTACTTTACCATTGAGCCACATCCCCAGCCCTTTTTATGTTTTATTGAGACATTTGCTTCGGGCTTTGCTAAGTTGCTTGTGGCTGTCTTTGAACTTAGGATCCTCATACCTCAGGCTTCAGAGTTGCTGGGATTACAGGTGTGCGCCACCACACTAGCCTAAGAGACAAACTCTTTTTTTTTTTTTTTTTGAGAGAGAGAGAGAGAGAGAAAGGATCAATTTTTATTTAGTTTTTTCATGTGGCTTTTGTTGCTGTGACACTTTGTTGTGTATGTGGTGCTGGGGTTTGAACTTGCGTACTCACACATGCCAGGCAAGCAACGTAACAGCTGAGGTACCGCTCCAGCCCCGATAAACTTTTAAATAAAGTTTATCTCTTATGTAAATGGCAGTATTTGTATAGTTTTTAAGAAAACAAAATGCATTTGTTTATATCTGGGTTCTCTACTTACTAGCTCTGTGACCCTGAACAAATTACGTAATTTTTCTCTTCATGCCTTACTGTTTTCACATTGAGATGAAGAAAGTAGTTGACTAAACCACTTCTGGTATACCTAAGCAAGCCATACTTACTAGTTTTGTTGTCATTTGCCTTTGCTTTTCAGGACACTGTTTTCCTAGCATCAGTGTGGAATATTGCCAATCTGATAGACTTACCCAATCTTCAGGGTCTGGAATTTTTATGGGGACTTCGTTATGTAGGCAATATTGTTTTATTGCTTATGTGGTTGAACTCCATCTCTGGACGACCTTAAAGTGTGATCCAGAGCCTTCACCCAAAGTTATATTGTTGGTGTTTCTGTCAGGGCCAGTTTTTTACCCTAAGACTGTCAGGTGTGGCCATTCCCATCATGGCCACACCTACCATGAACAGATACTTTATCAAATATGACAGATTACCTCCCAGAAACCAAAGAAAATAGCCAGACTTTAATTTGGGAAAGGTCAGATTCTTTACTACACAGTGATAGAAACCACTGATGAAAAGGAAGAGGTGTTACAGATGACGGTCTCACATATTTATGTTTTGAAGTTTGTGCTGATTTGGATAGGAAGCGTCCCCCAGAAGCTCCTGTTAATTCAGAGGTGAAATAATCAGATTATGAGAGGTCTAACCTAATCAGTCCACCCTACTTCGAATGGACTGACTGGGTGGTAACTGTAGGCAGGTGGGGTGTGGCTAGAGAAAGTAGATCATTGGGGCAGTCCCTGGAAGGGTTGTTCTTCCCTGTGGCCACTTACTTGCAACTCCTCCATAGCGACTCCACTGTGAACTGAGCAGCTTTCCTCCGCTGGGCCCTTTTCCCATGATGTGCTACCTCACCTTGGGCCCAGAGCAATGGAGTTGGTCATCCGTGTACTGAGACCTCTGCAACCATAAGCTCCAAATAAACTTTTAACTCCTCTGAGTTGTTCTTGTCAGGTATTTTGGTAACAGTGATGCAAAAGGTGATTTAAAGTTATCAAAGTTAAAAATCTTGAAAATAATAAGTAAATGAAAGATAATCTATATGAAAATAAAGGTCCAAAGGAAATGACTCACCAGGTGTGGTGACATACACCTGTAATCCTGGCTACTCAGAAAGCCCAGGCAGGAGGATCATAAGTTTGAGTCCAGCCTGGGTCACTTAATGAGATCTTGTCTCAAAATAAGAAGTAAAGAGGACTGGTGATATAGCTCAGGTGAAGAGTAGTACCCTTGGATTCAGTGCATCGTACCACCAAAAAGAAGAAGAAAAAAGTGGTGATCCAGTTGGTATAATTTAAAATCTAGAATTGTGGTTGCTGTAATGAAATTTGAGAAGCTGCTTTAATGAATCAACGTAAAAAATGAAGATAGAAAAATAAATTATATTTATTAAAGCTAGAAGAAAGGAGTCTTAATTTTTTACCATGTGATAATTGTTTGAGGAGGTAGATTTATTCTGATTTGATTAGCACGTAACGTATATATGTATAAAAACTTAAAAACATCTTATAAATGTGTATAACTTTATTAGTTGAAAATTCAAAAAATTAGGTATGTAGGGAAGGAAACTAGCTAGAAATTTCTTAGTCACTAAATGGATATTTAGAAAAGACACTGTTAAGGAAGAAAGGAAATAAAGTGCATTGTTTGCTGTGGCAGTTGAGATCTGCTGCATTTACTTGTATTTTGGAAAGAGTTGGGAAAGATTGAAATAATTAATGACTTAATGTGTGTATGGGACATCACAGTTTACTGAGTACATTTACTTACCTTGAATCTCCAAGGTCAGTGGTTCCAAGGTAAGTAAAAGTAATTAGTAAGAAGCATTATTCAGAATGGGTATAGTCGGAGTAATATCATCTGTTTTCTTGTCTCTATTGATGAAGGTACTGATCTTGAAGATTTTTTGTGATTGTGCCAGGTTGCAGAGTGTGTTGGTAGAGCTGAAGCTAAAATCTTTGTCTCTTGACTCTTGGGTTAAGTACACCCTCTGCCTCAACTACAAAATGACTCCGTTTGGAACCCAGTTATCACAGTAGGTCAGATTCAGTTGTGGAGATTCTGGATTTCCTCTTAAGTACTAGAGGGATTGGTTTGAACTCTAGTTGATGTTGGTTTTTCCTGAAATTCTTAAATAGCTAGTGCTTTTGAGGGACAAATGCAAATATTATTTAGATTTTCAAAGGATCTTTGAATAAGACTCAGTGTTGCAGTAGTACAGATTCTGATGAAAAAATTTAACTGCCAAACAATAAGATAAGGTAATGTGACTAGGACTGTTTTCCAGAGTAGGAAAATTTAGAGTTTACTTTTTTATTTTTAAAAATAATTATAAAAAATTAAGTAATTTACAATGTTTTTACACATGTTGCTATAAAATGTATTTTCTGTGGAGAAACAGTTTATTCTAGCATTAGCATTTAGTTAATAAAAATAATAAACATGATGCTATCGCATGGCAGTGTTATTAACCCCTGAATGTTACGGTGCTGCCATGTCATGACTTTTAAAGAGGATTTGAGGGTGCGTTTGGGTTGCTTACCCTGAAGTCAGATTTGCTGTTAACAGCTCTTGATTATTTGTAGCCTTGTTATGGCCCACAGATAGGTGTATCATAATCACTTTAGATAGGGGTCTTGGAATCTGTGTTTGTAAATTTAAGTAATTTTGAGTACCTGTTGTTGTAGTCCAGGTGAGACAGGAGGGTAGTGGAGGGCCATTAGAGTAGTCCAGGTGAGACAGGAGGGTAGTGGAGGGCCACTAGAGTAGTCCAGGTGAGACAGGAGGGTAGTGGAGGGCCACTAGAGTAGTCCAGGTGAGACAGGAGGGTAG
>PVKS010007349.1:0-73428 GCA_004027875.1 Aplodontia rufa
CTCCCCCTCCCTCCTTCCCAAAACATCTCTACAAATGCCTTAGGTTGTATGTCATTACAACTTTCCCAAATTTAAATCATGAGAATTGACCTCCTTTCTCAATGGCCAGGGTCTAGCTGCAGCCTCCACAGATGAGTGAAGACATTTGACCCTTGGTTCTCTGGGTTATGCTGATTTTACTCAGCATAATTTCTTCCATAGCCAAGGGGATATTTAAAGATTCATCATTAAGTACTGGTTTTCAGGAAATCAAACCAAACCCCAACATTAGACTTAGGATGCATAAGTAATAGAAGCATTGAACAAATATTGGAATAATTTTATACTTTCAAAATTCATTCATTCACTCACTCATCATCATAAGTCAATGTCAAGCAGCTTGGTGGGCTGAGACACACATATAAATGAGCAGTAGAACTTGGGATAGTGCAGGGCTCAGGCCTGCCATCCTGTAGGCCAGGAGGGTCCCTGTGAGGAGGAGCAGAGGAAGGGAGAGAAGAAGGGGCATCCTGAGCATGAGAGCTAGCAAGAGCAAGGAGCTGGAGGTCAGTGTGGCTAGTGGGGACAGCAAGAGGAAGGGAGGTCAGCAACAAGACAGGGATGTGTAGGAACCCTCAGGAGCAGTGAGGTTCTGAGCCCCCGCCCTTTTTTAGGAAAGTGCTAAGAAAAATAAAACCTTGTTTAACTCTTGGATCTCTCACCCTTTCCACCCTTCTTTCTGACCCTTCTGGGGCTGCAGTGTGTTTCCATCTGGAACACAGGGAAGGCTGTAGTCCACAGCACTTGGTAGACAGCTGACTGCAGGGCTTCCCGCTGGCTTATTCCTGCTACTCTGTGGGCTGAGCAGTTAGATGAGATGATCCAGGCTAAAGCCCTGATGCTGCCTGGCTGCGGGTGCCCTAGCAAGCAGCCAAAGCTCTTCATGGCAGCTGAGGCTGTTCTTCCTACACAGTTGCTACCCTTGACCTTGACTCCCACAATGGTTGGCTGCACCCTGCAGAGCGCAGGCCTCACAGGGGAGGCTAATAATAGTGGGGCTTCCTGGAGTTGTATCTGCAGGAAAGGCAGACCATGGGCAAGTGGGCCTGCTTGCTTCAGGCTTTGGCAGTCTGAGGCTTAAGTGAAGGGGACATGAACTGTTCACATCCAAGTCCCGGTGGCATGAGCTCCTCCTGCTAGCAAATGCTTGGCTGCCAATGTAGCCTGCCACTGCACATTTAGGAAGGTTCCCTGCTTGCCGCTGTGCTTGTCCTCAGTGTGACTTCAGGATCCATCTCTGTACACAATCCCTGGCCTTTTCACGGTTAACCTGCTTATTCAGATGGTCCCATCCTTGCCTCCTGGCCAGCCACCCTATGCCATACCCTTGTCCTTACCAGCTACAGCTACAATGGCCATTTCAAATGTCACTGTCTGGCCTTGCCTCCTATCTTCCATTACTCCACTGTACACACAGTTCTGAGGCCCTGCATTCACCCTCAGCCCATGTTCTCTGACACATTGGTTCTACCTTCCCAGCCTACCACACCCTGCCATGCCTCATTCCACCATTCAGGGTCACACGTTTGTACAGACCCCACCCCTGGTGAGTGCTTATCCTTCTGTCTCTTCCCCTATCCCTGTTCCACTAAATGTGACTGGAGAAAAGCACGTGACATGTGACCCCAGGGAGGAGGTAGCCTTCATCATTGCCCAGGGCCCCCCATCAGTTCACTCCCAACTCCGTGAAACCCCCATGCTATGCTTAGTAGCTCTCCTAAGGGTCTGCTTCTGCCCTCAGCCGGTTACCTTACTTCTGATTCCACTTAGAAACAAAAGTAGCCAGGAGACCTTCAGCTACAGTAGGGCCACATCCACCCCTGGGATGGCCACAATCAAAAAACTGGACAACAAGAAGCACTGGCAAGAAAGTGGAGCCCTGGTGCTCTGCTGGTGGGAATGTGACAAGAACATGATGCTAAGTCAGAGAAGCCAGGCCATGTGTTGTGTGACTCCATTGATAAGAAGTATCCAGAATAGGTGACCCACGGAGACAGAAAGTGGGTCAGTAGCTGCCAGGGGCAGGGATAACAGGAGGTGGGCAGTGATGATCAACAGCCCAGGATTTCCATTTGAGGGGATGAAAAAGATCTAGAATGATAGTGGCAATGATTGTACAACATAGTGGATGGAAGTAATGCCGCTGAACTGTGCACTTTATAATTGTTGGAGCTGGAGCGGTGGCTCAGCAGTTGGAGCACGAGTACACGAATTCAAACCCCAGCACCACATACACAATGGAGTCTTGGAGCAACAAAAGCTACATGAAAAACTAAATAAAAATTGTTTCTTTCTTTTAAAAATTTGTTAAAATGGTAAATTTTATGTATATTTTACAATTTTTTTAAAAAACTTCAAAATGTAGGCTGGAGCGGTGGCTCAGCGGTTACGGCGCTTGCCTGGCATGTGTGAGTACGCGAGTTCAAAACCCAGCACCACACACCAAAAAAAAAAAAACTTCAAAATGCAAGAACAAGAGACCTTCCTCATCCTTCTTCCACTGCCAGGTTCCACGCTCCTACGCTAGCTCACTTCCTGCAGCATTCAGGGGCCCATGCCCATCAGAGTTCCCTGTGCGGCGTGGTCCTGTCAGAATGCTGTCATGGGAAGTGCTCCCTAGGCCCACTACCCTCCATCTGTTGTCCCAGTTCTTTGCCTCCCCAGACTCCATCTCTGCATTCCTTACCTCCTTTCCTAGGACTCACCCCTCCCTGTCCCCACCCAGAGTGGTCTTAACAGTCTTCACTTCCCAAGGAACCTTGCTGGGCAGCCTGAGTCTTGAGCACCTTGAAGCCCTCGGTGCTTGGGTTTCTTATCTCAGGATCTGCAATGTCTCTGCCTTGACCTTCTTCCAGTGGCACCTAAAGGCAGCAGGTGGGGTGAGTCCCCCAGTGCTGTGCAGGCAGCCATAGATCTTCCCCCAGCATTGCTGCAGAGCTCGCGCAGGGTCCCAGCTTTCCTCCCAGCCAGCAGGCTCTTCTTGCCACCGAGGGACCCCAGCTGACCTGCACCACAGCACTAGTCTGCTCCTGTCACTCTCCAGACTCCATCGCCTCATGCTTATTGTGGCAGTCCTGCTTTCCACCCGCATACCTGCTCTTCCCCTGGCTCACCTTCAGAGAGATGCCCACTGCTTACCCACTTGCCCAGGACAAAGACATTAAGACCCTGCCTCCTTTCTTTCCCCAACATCCTACCACCAGTCCAACCAGACCTGGAGTCACTTTTCTTTTTTCTTTTTTTTTTAAGAGAGAGAGGAACAGTGAAAAAGGGAATCAATCTTATTTAGTTTTTCATCTGATTTTTGTTGCTCCAATGCTTCGTTGTATACATGGTGCTAGGGTTTGAACCCACATCCTCACACATGCTCACACATACCAGGCAAGCGCCATAACTGCTGAGCCACTGCTCCAACCCCTGGAGACACCTTTAAAAGTGCACAGGATTCAGCCTCTTCTCCCAGGTCTGCAGTTCCTTCCATAGCCCAGACCCCATCTCTTCCTGCCCAGACTGTTGGAATAGTTTGCTCATTTCCCCTCTTGCCCCTAACTTAATCCCTCACATCTGTCACACCCACTAGGCAGATGTTTTTTGTTTTGTTTTGTTTTTAGGCAGATGTTTTTAAATGTTAGCTAGTACCAGGCCATATCTTCCCATCACTCTTTGATAAAATCCAGAGTTGTTCCTACTGGCCTGCATGCTGACCGGCCCAGCCTGGTGTCCCACCCCAGCCTTGAATCTGGCATAGTGTTGCTGCAGGACCTTTATGCTGTGCCCTCTACCTGGAAAGAGCCTCCCCCTGGCACTTGCATATCTTGCCCCTTGCTTTATTCAAGTCTAGAGGGGCTAGAGCAGTGGCTCAGCGGTTACAGTGTTTTCCTGGCATGCACAAGGACCTGGGTTCAAACCCCAGCACCACATACACAACTGGGTGTCAGAGAAATAAAGGCCAGATGAAAAAATAAATAAAATTTTAAATTAATTCCCTCCCCTTCTCACACACACTCTCTTTCTCTCTTAAAAAAAAAAAAAAAATCTGGCTAGGATAGCAGGTCGTCAAAGAGCCCTTTCCTGAGTCCCCTGGGTTAACTTTCTTCACAGCATGTAACAATGGCAGGGGCTCATCTCTCCCTTAGATGTAAGTTCCCTGCAGGTGGGACCCACCTTCCTTTTTACCACTGTATCTGTAGTTCCTAGAATAGTGTGTGGCATGGGGAAGGATTGAGTTTGTGTTTAGTTTTTGTTTTTTTAATGAAAGTGCACCTGCAGAAGGTTGCAGCACGTGCTGTCATTGTATTATGCCTCTTCTCTCCCCACACCTGTCCCTCCGATTCTGTGTCCGTGAAGTAAGATGATGATGAGACCTTCTTTACAGCGCTGCTGCAAGGGCCGTGTCACCATGTGCAAGCTTAGGGCATGGAGGGTCCTCGCGCCCCTCCCTGGTGCTCTTTGGTAGGCTCTGTATCCGCATCTGTCACTTCTGCAGCCAGTGAAGTCACCTGGTAACTAGCAGTACTTTCCTGTAAGCCACCTGGGATAGGCTTGGTGATCACTGAACTTTTAGTGAGTTACTTATCCTTCATAACTGGTGGTGTCTCACCTTCCTTTGCTGTGCTTGCTTCTTAGCCTCTGTTGATGACCTTGCCTTTGAGAAAAAGGTCCTGTCTTTTCCTGACAGCTACTGTAGAAGTGTCTAGACCTCTAAACTCATCCTACCAGGGCTCCACACTCTTGTTATTGTCCTTGTGTTCTGAGAGCAGCAAGACCTCTGCCACGTTGTAAGATTTGAAACTGAGCAAGAGGCAGGATCATTCAAAAACCAGTGCTTCCTTTAAATTGTAGGGCATCAAGTTCAGGCCTTGGGAGCATGTGTGCACATTCTTAAGAAACCACCTGGGGGGGTGGGGTGCTGGAGCAATGGCTCAGCAGTGATAGTGCTTGCCTGGCATGCATGAGGACATGGGTTCAAACCCCAGCACCATGTACACAACGAAGTGTCATAGCAATGAAAACCATATAAAAAACTAAATAAAGCTGACTCTCTCTCTCTCTCTCTCTCTCTGTCTCTTTCTCTTTAAAAGAAAAAAAGAAAGAAAAGAAAACCACTAGGATTGAGGCCAAAGAATAAATAATTTTCTTATGATTGTTCTGAGTCCTTGCTGTGCCCTTTGTGATTTTAGAAGATGACTCTCCTGGGAGGGTGAAATGTAGATGAAACAAAATAGACTATCCCAACATGGAAACGGTGTGAAGCATGAGCTGAGGCTGGCAGCTGCGTGTGATTCTATCAAGCATCTGCCTCGCACATGTCCCATGCTCCGTTCAGTGCAGCACGAGGCACCTGATGAGCCTTTTCTCCCTGGGCAAGGTTGAGGGAGAGTGAGGGAGAAAGCTCTGTGAGCTGCTTTTTCAGTTATGCAATGTACTGGAAGGAGTCTTCTCTGCCTTTTCCCTCTGGAATCTTTCTTAGCTCCTCCCCACCATCTTCCAGGGAAATTAAGTTTTCCTTTCCCTCTTTTTTTTTTTTCCTCTGCCAGGCAGCCACCTTGCTCCAGACAGCTTTCAGGGGACATCTAGCACGAGCCAAGCTGCTATCAAGGAAAACCTGTAGTTCAGAATCTCCAGGTCTGCTGGGTTTTCCAGAACAGGTAACATCCAGGTGGTGGGACACAAACCCCTAGTTGTTATCCCCGTTGCCATTTCTCTCATGATTGAACCAAGGAAAGCTTAGGGCTCTGTCTTGCTGTCTTACCTGACCAAGTGGATGTGCCTCACACCCCAGCTGTGGCACCTCTGGTGCAGGGCTGGGTGGACTTAGCTTTAGAGGCCAGAGTGTCAGAGGTCTGGAGATTCAAGTGGCACATCTGCCCCACAGTGAAGCCAGGTGCTGAAAGGCTAGTAAAGATTTATGCTCCTATGTCAGCCCCCTCCTCAGCAAAGATGTTTATTTTAAGAATCTCTGGAGTTTAAAAATTAACTCCCCACAATCAGGAATCTGATTATTTCAGCAGTAATGGGGGTACACCTGAAAAAGTAGCTGCCCGGCCCAGCAGGGTTTGCCCAATGGTTCTCTCCTCTGCTGTCATTATGCTGCAGAGCTCTCCCACACCCTGTGTCCCAAGCCCCGTTGGCCAGGCCGAGGGCAGCCCAGGGAGAGAGGAGGCTATCATCATCATCCAGTCTGTCCTCCGGGGATACCTGGCACGAGCCAAGCACAGCAGGTGAGTGGGGGCCACAGGCACACTGCTGTGCTGTGTCATGGGGGAAGCCCAGTGCAGGGTCAGACAACAGTGCCAGGCACAGGGGGCATGGCTGTGAACTCATTCAACACTTGCTGTCCAGGAGCCCAGACCTGGCCTGTCACCATGGCAAGAGTGAGACCTTTTGGAAAATTTGTGCTTCGCGTGGACATGGCATAGGCTGCAGGGTCTGACCCTCTGGAGAGGGCTTCCTAGAGTTTCATCTTTGTGCTAGGAAGAAATAAGATAAAGGGGTCAGTTGCCACATTGGTGAGGCAACCACCAGTTGGCAAACTGCTATCAGCCTTGGGCTAATTATCTCATTTCAAAGAAAAATGTGACGTGTCCCTGCATCCCCACCAGAGATCCCATTTGGGTCAGCTTACAGTGGTGGAGTTTGCAGTAGGTGAAAGCACGGTCTGGGGCCCCAGGCAGGCACACTGCTTGGAAGTCAGCGCCCCCAACCCTGTTCCACCCAGCAGTCACTCATTCTCCCTCTTGCCTTCAATGCCCTGCTTCTCAGTCTGCATGGCAGAAATGGCAGCCACCCTTTGCTTCTGAGTGCATTGCTTCTTTCCAGGAAAGGAGAGCCAGGCCAGGTGTGGACATCCCAGTTCTCAGCCGTGTGGGTTAGTACACACCAATGGCTTGGTTTAGGTTCATCATCACCCCTGGTGCAGTCATCCAGATAGAAAGTGAGCAGCTATGTGGCTGTGGTCATGTCCACCGGGAACCAGAGGCCAAGAGGGCAGAAAGACAGCTACGGTCAGTGTGCCCCCAAGGACACATTTGAGGCTCTGCAGGGCCAGATTGTTAGATTGTTTCAGAGCCCTGGGCATGTCCAGAGCAGAATGTCCCTCTGGTGGGACAGCACCCAGGCAAGCTGGTGAGTGCTGTTGCTGGCCTCAGGTCTGTGTCCCCTGATGACAGACTCAGCAGGAACTTTCTCTCTTCCAGTGCCAACAGTGAAAGAACCGCCACCACCACACCTGGGAGCGCTACTCCAGCCACACACCCAGAAGCCTCCCAACCCTCTATCACAGTTTCTCCTGGTAATGTTGTGCATTTGATTCTCACACAAGAGCTGCAGGCCCTCCAAGGGCTAAGCCATAAAAACAGCCACCTTCCCAGCAACTTGGGCATGTTAGGAGGCAAGAGAGGCATGTCATACTGTGGCCACCACACCTTGAGCCAGGATGACCCTCAGCTAGCTTCCTCCCTTGTTTTTCCTGTTTGTTTGTGCTGCTGTTCCCCCGAACTGCAGAGACTGCTCAAAAGTCCCTTTCAGCCCCAGAATGGATGAGCCTGTGAACATGCTTCAGATCCCTGCCATCCACACTCCAGAGGGAACCCACAGCAGCTGCTCACTGTGGCCACCTCTACCACTAGAGAGCTGGGCAGGAGCGAAAAGGCGGTGGGAGGTTTGGGACCATCACAGGCAAGGAAGTGTATTTTTGAGGCCTGCAGGGTACTCTGTCATTGGACACCCTCACTCAGGGAAGTCTTGGCACTTAGCTCTTAGGTCTCTGGTGGAACCAGGAAGGATGGGTGGGGACAAAGCAGAGTATTTGCTGTGAAGGAGAAACAGACAGATGACAAGAATAATGTGCCTTATGCCGAATGGGGTCCAATTTGCATGTTTCTTCAGGTGAGAACAGCAAAGGTAGCGGTGGGGAGGATGCAGAAGACGAGTCAGGGGAGCCAGGAGGCTCTCAGCCGCACCCCGGTAAGTATGGTTGTAACTTCCCACACTGTAACCCTTGTTCTGATGACAGAAGAGTCCCACTTAAGAATAAGGCCGTAACTCTGAGCCTACCCAGACCTAGTGGCCTGCATACCTCAGCCTGGTCATCTCTTTCTGAGTGGACTTGCCCTACTCTGCCCCAGGGGCCAGTTAGCCTGGAAATCACGTCTAAAACTGCATTTCGTCCACTTCAGCCATTTTTCCCACAGCTTTGTCAGAGCTGGAAAACTTTGAACTTTGATATTCTCTCTAAAACTTGCATCTGCAAAGCTCAGTGAGCAAAGATCAGCGGCCCTGGGATTTCCAGGAACAACATGCAGGCAGCGAAGCCTGAAGGCCAGCAGCCTGCCTATAACCCTCTGCACCCAAAAGGCTTTAAGTTGTTCTCCCAAAGCCCAGTTTCACTGACTCTCCAGACCCAGTGTCTGGTGACCTTTGGATTATTTGATCAGGGCTAAAGTGTTTATTCATGCTGCCCTTTCCTCTTCCTGCAAAATATAAGTAGTGTTGAAGAGGCAGATTCTCCCACCTGCCCAACAGTGCCATATCAGAACATGTCCAGGCACCACTGGCCTAAGGCCACGTGGGTGAGAAGCATAAGTCAAGCCTTTGTTTGAACTGATGGTGGTAGAGATGGTGGTGTTTTAGAGACAGTGAGAGAGAAAGAGAGAATCAACTTTATTTTTTTCCTCTGGTTCTTGTTTCTCCAACACTTAGTTGTATATGTGGTCCTGGCACATGCCAGGCAAGTGCTCCAACTGCTGAGCCACCACTCCAGCCCCTTACAGTGTTTTTTTTTTCTTAAAGATGAAAATAATCTTGAAAATGGATGTTTTTAACTTCATAAATTTCCACTTTCATATTAATTTTCTTCGATATTGCAGGGGGGGAAAAAGACACCGTTCCATTACCTGATGCATGATTGTATCATCGTTTCCTTCCCTGTTCCTCAATCTCAAGTCAGCGACTGGTTACTTTTTACCAGCAGTGAGAGTAAGGCTCTTTACTGAGAAGACTTGCAGTTCACCCATCCATCCCAGGCAGCCCTCGGCACTGCCTGTCCCCACGCAGCCTGGAGGTGGCGCCTCATGCCAGCGTAGAGTAAGGGTTTGAAGTGTTTAGAGTAGGATAAATAGGATGGCACGGGGAGCTCTCAGCAGTCACCAGTATTACCATGCCTCATCCAGAAGCCACACCTTAGCCAGGAACCTGGCTCTCATACACAGGCGGCTGTTAGCCTTGTCACACAAGGGCTAGCCGCCCACCCAGGGCCCAGATTGCTTTTGCAAATGTTTTGATTTCAGAAAATCACCAAACTATTCAGAGATAGGAGATAACAAGAGGGCTTTCTGGCAGTGTATACTGTGGTTCTGAAAGTCTGGACTTGGGCAGGGCCTTGGTCTTGCCTTCCTGGAGTTGCTGGTACCCCTGAGAAGAGACCCACCTGTAGCTGACCTGACGGCTGACCTACCTTTCTCTTTTATTTCAGCAGGACCCTCACCCTTGGGGCTACAGCCCGTGGAGCCCCCAGCCCTGGATGACATCAACTCTGATGACTCTGATGATATTGTCATTGTGCCATCTCTGCCCACAAAGAAAAGCCCCTCCCTATTCTAGGTCCCTGGCATTGTCTCCTAATGGTGACAGCTGCTAGGGACAGGTTAGGGTAAAGGACAAAGCACATTCTAGAGGATTCATAACTAAATTGGAAATATGATTTATCTTCCTAGGGAAAGAACGATGCCTCCTGAGCACCTAAGCATCTCTTCATCCATTTCCTTATGTTTTGCTCTTTTGTCCGTCTGAGGAATCCTGCTACCTTTCTTACTCTGGGGAAGCCCAGGGCACCACATGGCTCTCACCTCCTGCTGCAGAGCACACAGTGGTTTTCAGAGCCCACAGGCACATCCACCCAAAATGAGTGGCAGCCAGGGAGCCCTACAAAGATAAGTGCTCTTGAAGCAACCGATGCCTGCCCTTGAACTTGACCTGTGAGGAGCTGCCTCACCAGGATTCAGTGCATGCCACCCTTCCTCATCTCAGAGGCCATCACCAACCTTGGCCCAGTGGGTCCAGCAGATGCACCCTTGCATCTCTGAGGGTTAACCAGGATAAGCCAGGCATCCCAGGCTCCACAGAATGCAGCCATTCCAAGCCAGTGAGGAGCTGCAGATACCACGGTCCTACAGTGAACTCCCACCCATAGGCCCTTTTATCCCTTTCTCCCTGTCCCTGGATGCTGCCTAGAGGAGCTGCCTTTCCTAGGAAGGAGTTTGGATGGAGTCTTGTCAGTGGACAAACACTCGAAAGTACCACTCCTGATGTTGCAGAAATGGCAAGGTGTCTGCTCCCCAGGCCCCATGGCAGGTGCAGTAGCCTCCAGGGCCATCCTGAATGCAGCAGGGCAAGGAGGCAGGCCTGTCATCCTGGATAAAGCAAAGTCAGGTGAGGGAAGTCTCATTTTGTCCCAGTTACCCTCGTGTGGAGGTCGCTGGCAGCTTGTGTTCTGTGCTGGGCAGTTCCCTTGAGGAGCTCAGTTTTGGTCTTTGTGAAATTAGCCCTTGCTGATGGGTAAAAATGAAGTTTTGAGAATGTCCAGACCCTGAATGGCCCAAGTCTCTTCTATAGAATTCCCACAGAACTGGGCAGCCTCAGTGCCAGCCACTTGGGACTCAGGAGCTTCTCACCCAAGATTGGGCATTGTCCTAGGAGAGAAATGATTTTAGAAAGCTCCTCCTTAGACCAAACTGATGGGAACACATGAGGGTTTTACCTGTGGGGATAGTTTAATCCCTCAGGTGCCCCCTTTTCAACTGAACACCCAATCCTGCAGCGTGGCAGCCTTCCAATGTGGTCTCTAGGGAGTGGGGCTGCATTAGGCTTCTGCAGAACCAGGGAGCTCTGCTGACCACCTGCCCAGAGCGTGAGGGCCTCCCTGTCACTTTGTAATGGGGCTGAGTGAAGCTAGTCAACTGTATTGCCACATTGGTCACTGCCCAGTGACCAGCCTCTGTTTAAATGGTGGGTAGAAAAAACAATCAAGCCAGGGCCTGGCTGGTTTAATTTTTATTTATTTAGACTGTGGGAAACTAAGTTTTCTTTTTCCCACTGAACTGATTGGAATCTTGACCGACTTTTTGTCTTACATGAGCCCTCTGTAGACCCCCTTCATCTTACCCCTTAGGTCTGTTCCCTGGCAACCTGCCCCCTCCTTCAGAGCCCCAAGCCCACTGAGTGCAGGAGGTGGCACAGGTGGCCCAACTGTGCCTGCTCATCTCCTAGGGCCAGGTGGCCTTGGTCCTGTCTGGTGTCTACCCCATTAAAGAGGGTTTTTCTAAATTACATGTTCACTCCTCCAGACCAGTAGCTAGGTTATAGGGTTGAGGAACGATGATTTGCCATTGGGGATGTCCCTGCCTAAGGCTTGGAGAACAAGCCTTTGCTTCAGGAGAAGCTGCTGGGAGAATGGGTGCCTGATCTGTGGTTAGGGTCTGCCCATTCAAGTTGTCCCACGCTCATGAACTATAAGAGGCCTGGCCAAGGGGTGGAGCTGAGGATGTCAAGAGCAACCCCTGGCCTTGAGTTTTCCAAGAAAATGCCTTGAAAATTGTAAATATGTACATAATCCTGTCTGTTGTGGTAAGCGTTGTTCATTTATTAAAAGCAAGCCTTCCGTCTTAAAGCTACCTCAGTAAGTGACAGTACCTCAAGCCTGTCTTCAGTGAACAGCTTCAGCTGGTCACCCAGTCCTCTGCAGAGGCTGCTTGCCTGGCTGCTCTGGTACCAGTGGCCCAGGGCCTGGAGGCTAGGGGTTCTAGAGTGGTGGGGACAGGGATCTGCTGCTGCCTTGGGCAGAAGGGGAAGAGGCAGGCAGCCAGGTCAACCTTGAACTCTGCCTTCCTATGATGTTGCTGCTGTGCAAAATGATGCAGCCACCTCCTGGGTAGCAAGACAGCCAGGGAGACAAAGGAAAGCAAGTACAAGAGGAAGGGCTCAACCCTGACCTTCAGCGCAACACTGCCACATAACCTTGAATTTGAACAGTAACAAAACTACCTGCCATTACAGGCGATGTAGGTAGTCCAGTTTAAAAGAACAGAGTCTCCATCCCATGCCCTACAAACAAGCACTAACAGGAGATGTGAAAATCTAGACCTGGCTCCACTGTGTGGGCCACAGCCACATCTGTCAACCTCTGAAGGAGAGCTGGTGAATTACAGGTGAGCTGGACCAGGTGCACACTCCACGTGCAGGCCCCTGTTTCTGCTGCGCTCTCCACAGCAGCCCTGTCTGGAGGCCTTAGGCCCGGATGGCTTGGGACAGCTCTTGGCAGGGCCTTTTCAGGATGCTCTCCCTTGTCCTGGGCAGGGAAAGAGAGGATACCCTTCTGAAGATGCCAGGTGATTGCAAAGATGCCAGGTGAATCCAGGCAGTACCATGGCTTTCCGCTCACCAGATGCAGCTAAGGATGACATGCAGGGAAGGGGCTGGGACCAACTAGGCTGCCCTGAAACTAGCAAAAGGGAGGCAGGGAAACTAGCAAAAGGGAGGCGGGGAAGTGGGTGTGCAAGGGGCACAAACCTGTGGCAGGTGGATTTCAGGGGAGTTCTGCGGCAAGTTTCTGTGAGGAGTGTGACCCCAGAGAACGGCCTACAGTGCTGAGAGCAGGTCTGAGTAGTCCAAGAGGGAGAGGCAGAGGGGCCAGAGAAGCCAAGTCCCCATCCTCCCAGCCCTGCCATCCAAGGTGACCTGTCTGCAAGATTTGCGGGCACAGCCGACCTGGACTAAATCCCCAGGACTGGTGTTTGGACGAAGTAGTGTGATGGGCTGGGACAGGTGGCTCATGCACCTGTGAGTCAGGGATGACCTCTAGACAACCCTGACCACATATGCTGGCTGTTCTGGCCAATGAATATCTTTTCTTGTCTTCTAACAAGGAAAGTGAGGACTGTGCTTGCTGTCCCTCAGATGGACCAGAAAAAGACCAACCTAGCTCAGATCCACCAGGCCCTGCAGTTTCACTTCACTTTTAAAGATATATATAACTTCTGTGGAAAGCACTGTAACCTTCAAGATCTAAATAAAAATTCCATTATAACCTGTCTAAACTAATTGCAAATTCCTCCTTGGGTGGTGGAAGCAGTGTTCATGCTCATGTGGCACAGAGACTGAGGACTGGGGACTTGACAGGAGAGCGCTGCTGTGGGTGCAGGCTGGCGGTTTCCCAGTGCCCCCACATCCCCAGAGGCCTGCTGGAAGCACTGACTCCAGGCTGACTACCCAGCAGGGCACCTCAGGATCCAGAGAGCACCCAAGAGAAACTGTCTGGAGGCTGAAATGGAACTCTTGTGACAGCTCTGGGGAATTGGGAGTTGATCTGCTAATGCTTGGAGGTTTCTATTTGCAATTATTCAAATACATAATTTCCACATGAATCTTTTGGAAAGAATAAGTCTGTCATTTCTTGTGCCACTTGTTCCTGGCCTTTGTAAGGGCTGCTGTCTGGTGAGTATTTTGTCTCGATGGCCTCCAGGTGTGCTGCCTCTCTGCACACACCCCCGGGGGTGTCTGCTGCAGGAGCCCCAGCTTGCCAGGCCTCAGGCATTTCACTTGGGTCCTAGTAGTGGCTGGGGACTAAGAGCTGTTGCCATCCATGTGAGTACAGAATCATCAAGGATACCCCATCCCTATGAATTTGTATTCCTTGGACACCAGGGAGGTCTTGAACCTCAAGAAACAAAACTGTGTGTATGTGCAGGAGTTTCTCCAGATTGCCTACTTGCTGTCTCAGGAACAGGGAAGGAACCAAATATAGATAGCAATAACAAAAAGAAAAATTGGTACCTGGGCCTTATTTTTCGATGCTTTGTGGAACAGCCCAGGTGCGCGCGCCTCCCCCATTGCGCCTGCCCTTGTCTTCCAGTCTCAAGTCTGGTTTGTCTGAAACCTGTGACTTGTCTGCTAGCTCTGGCATTCACCTGAGCTTGTCTTTGTACTGAGATCACCCCTGTGTCCAGTTGACAAATGTGGAACTGGCTTTACAGAAGAGCTGGCAGGGCTGGGAGAAGCCTGTGAGAATACAGTGCATGGTCTGTGGACATGTCACCCCAGCCACCAACGGTGACCTCCATGTGAGCTGGTCTAGGAGCAGAGTAAGGCAGTCTGAGGCCCTGCTGGAGCTGAGGGGAGGAAGGGAGTAACTCCTCCCATTGAACCTTGAGGCTGGGGTTTAAACTCGTAAGGATACCAGTGTACTTACCCACACGATACCCTGCAGGATATGCATTTTATTTATTTTTAAGAGAGAGGGAGAGTGAGAGAGAGAAAGACAATTTTATTTGGGCTGGAGCGTGGCTCTGTGGTTATGGTGCTGACCCGGCATGCCCAAGTACATGGGGTTCAAACCCCCAGCACCCACGTACACAACTAAGTGTCAGAGCAACGAAAGCCATGTGAAAAACTCAATAAAAATTGATTCTCTCTCTCTCTCTCTCTCTCTCTCACTGTCTTTCTGTCTTTAAAAAAAAATCAATTTTATTTCGTTTCTCACATGGCCTTCGTTGCTTCAACACTTCGTTGTGTATGTGGTGCTGGGGTTTGAACTCATGTACTTGCAATACCAGGCAAGCACCATAACCACCAAGCCACTGCTCCAGCCAATGGTTTTTGTGCTTTTGGGAATTCCTCCAGCTTGGCCTGGAAGTGTCAGCCTTCTCAAAGACCAGGAAAGAGTAACCCCAGGACTTGACCAAGAGAGTTTTATTTTTATTTTATTTATTTGGTATAGGGATTTAAGTTAATGATGCTTTACCACTGAGTTACATCTCCAGTCTTTTATTTATTTTGGAGTGCCATGGATTAAACCCAGAAGCACTCAGCCACTGAGCCACATCCCCAGACTATTTTTATTTTTTATTTTGAGACAAAGTCTAAGTTGCTCCTGCCTTAGCCTGCAGAGTTGCTGGGATTACAAGCATGCACCACTACACCTGGCCTTTTCGTTTTATTTTTTTTTTTTATTTATTGAGAGAGAGAAGAGAGCGAGAATCAATTTTATTTTTTTCATTTGGTTTTTGTTTCTGACACTTGGTTGTGCAATGTGGTGCTGGAGTTTGAACCTGAGTCCTTGTGCATGCCAGGCAAGTGCTCCAACCACTGAGCCACAGCTCCAGCCCCCTTTTTGTTTGATTTTGAGACAGAAGTTGCTGAGGCTGGTCTCAAACATGCCATCCTACTGCCTCAGCCTCCCAAATAGCTGGGCTTACAGGTGTGCGCCACCACGCCCAACTACAAAACAGTTTTAAATATGACATTTCCCAAGTCCTGAGGCGACATAGAAAAAGAAGTCTGAATCCCTAGTTCCTTTTGACACTAATGTTAGGTCCTGAATATGAAGGATGAGGATGAGGGACTGTTTGGCCTGGCTACATGGGCCCTAGCTAATGGCCTTGGGCCAGCATTTTTTCAATGGCTTCTGGGGGCTGGGCCCAGTTACAGCCCTGAGGGGTGGCCCCATTAGACAGTGTCCACCGAGGAATCTGGGTGAGGTTTCCATGGTGCTGTGTCCCTTTCTGAATGAGGAGAGGGAGTGCCTCTGAGCTACTCATTAAGCTCAGAACCGCCTGGGATTCAAAAGAAAGGTCCTGTGTGTGCCAAGGCTCCTGGGCTGCCATTCACGGGGCCCAGCCTGGAGGCTTTCTTCCTCCCACCCTCTCCCTTCCCAGGCCCAGCTTCCCAGGGATGAAAGCAGAGAGGCCGCGTGGGCAGGGTGGGGGCACAACTCACATAATACATGAAAAAGGCAGCTCTTGCTCATGGCTGCCTCCCTGCCCGCCTCTCCACAGACCTGCCCCCTCCACTCCACGCTGGACCAATGCTCCCCCACCCTGTTCCTGCTGCCCCTCCTACCTGATTACACACCTCCCTGCTTTTTGAATTTTCTTCCTCCTCCTAGCACTCAGCCCCTTCCCCTATCTGTTTATGGGGGTGTCCCCAGTGTCCTGACCTGCCCATCCCTCTAAATATCTACTGGACATTGGCACACGCACAACTCAGATGCCTCCAATTCGGCTCATTCCCAGCCTGCTCCTTGTCAAGTAATCAGCATCATGAGCCTCACATTGGTCATCACCAGAGACTGAGGGATGGCCCCCCATTTCCCGCCACCCCCTCAGCCCCCTCACATCGCTTGGTTGGGCAGCAAGGCAGGAGAGCAAACCAGCCAGCCCCACAGGCTCCAGGACAAAACTCTATTCTTGAACAGGCCATGCCGCCATGTGCACACACACACGTACACACAAAAAACCCACATGCAACATGCATTCACAAATAGGCACATGCACACACATACAAATATTTACTTGCACACACATGTGCACACAATGCAAACATGCATGTACAAAACATGAGCACATGCGCACACACACATGCAAACAGACACACCCACACATAATACAAACACGCTGAAACTCAAGCCGGTTTGAGCTATTTGATGCCCCTTCATTTTTCCAAAGATAAGACCACAAAAAGAAAGTACGTTTGTCCAACTTGAAAATATGTACTTTTTATACGTGCGGGTGAAATTGTCATCAAAGGCCAAATGACTAATAATTAAGTTTAGCCAGACACCATACATATTTGGAATTGCATCTAAAATAAAGCTTTAACTGGGCACAGTGGCGCATGCCTTTAATCCCAGCTGCTCAGGAGGTTGAGGCAGGAGGATCACAAGTTCAAAGCCAGCTTCAGCAATTTAGTGAGACCCTAACCAACCTACCAAGACCCCGTCTCAAAATAAAAAATAAAAAGGGCTGGGGATGTTGCTCAGCAGTTAGGGGGCCTCTGGATTGATCCCTGGTACTAAAAATAAAGCATTAAGGCATTGGGGTATGGCTCAGTGATAGAGCCCTCACTTAGTATGCTCTAAGCCCTAGGTTCCATTCCCAGTGCCATAAATAACAAAGGCCACTCGGTGTGGTGGCACACACCTATAATCCCAGCAGTTAGGAAGGCAGGAGGATCATGAGTTCAAAGTCAACCTCAGCAACTCAGTAAGGCCCTGTCTCAAAATAAAATATTAAAAGGGGTAGGGATGTAGCTCAGTGTTAAGCACTCCCAGGTTCAATCGCCAGGACCACAAAATAATAAATAAATAAATAAATAAATATCAATAACAAAGACATTGTCCTAGAAACACCCCCAGAGGTGCTCATGGACCTTTGTCACACCTTGTTGCCACATCTTGAACCACCTCATGCAGTCCCCACACATCTTTTTTTTTTTTTTTTAAAGAGAGAGGGACAGTGAGAGAGAGAATCAATTTTATTTAGTTTTTCATGTGGCTTTGGTTGCTCCAACACTTCATTGTGTTCGTGGTGCTGAGGTTTGAACCCACTTCCTTGCCACCATGTCCAGGCAAGTGCCATAACCACTGAGCCACGGCTCCAGCCCTAGTCCCCACACATCTTGACTTCCATCTGAGTTGTTTGACATTCCCACAGATATTTTAAATTTCACATAGTGCAGGCTATCATAGGGCCCTCCTACGCAGGCCCACATGCCAGTGTGCACTACCCAAGGGCTGTCTGTGGAGGTGATGGTGGCTTCACATTTCCACAGTGTAACCACTGGCTTGTGTGTTTAAAGTGCCCTTTTAAGGCTGATTCACAGTAACGCCCAATGCTTGCAAATGAGAGGATCTACCCCTGGAATAATGACTAAGCCTGAGCTCAGTTCCTCTCGTGTGTTTGTAACTAGTTCTGTCAGGCAAGCACTGTCAGCACTGCTTCTGGCTCCAGCTCCTCTGTCTCCCCAGACATGATGTAGCTGTAAGAAGCAGCTAATTGAGAGCCAGGCACTGGAAGATACTTTCTAAGCTCTTCAGTACCATCCATCTCTCTCTTCTCCAACCAATATGTTTTTTGGGGAAAATCCTCCCCTTATATTTGAAACCGGGGCTTTCTCACCTCTCCTATTCACAGCCCCTAGCACCCACAAACCCTGGCCTTCAGGACCCTATTCTAACTTCAGCACCAAGCATGGCAGCCTCCCAGCTCTGCTCCCTGCCATGCCCTTCCTCCTCCTAAGGACACCAGCGTCATCCCTTCCCTGCCTGTGCAGTACCATCCCACTCTGATTATTTCATTCTGGTATTCAACTGACTCCTTCCCTCCGGACAGTTTATTTTGTAGAAATGATACTCTGTTTATTTTTTAAAGAAATCTAGACAGGTGCAGTGTCACAGGCGTGTGACCCCAAAAGCTTGGGAGGCTGAGGCAAGAGGATCCCAAGTTCAAAGCCAGCCTCAACAACTTAGCAAGACCCTAAACAACTTAGTGAAATCCTGTCTCAAAATGGGCTGGGGAGGTAGCTCAGTGGTTAAACAGCCCTGATTTGATCTCTGGTAACAAAAAAGAAAAACGAAAAGAAATCTTATATTTTATAAAAGAGAGTGGCCACACTTGCACAATCTCCTACTCAGAAATAACTAGTATTGGGGCTGGAGCGGAGGCTCAGCGGTTATGGCGCTTGCCTGGCATGTGCATGTACGAAAGTTCAAACCCCATCACCACACACACAAAGAAGTCTCGGAGCAATGAAAGCCACATGAAAAACTAAATAAAATTGATTCTCTCTCTCTCTCTCTCTCTTAAAAAAAGAAATAACTAGAATTGATATTTGATAAATATCATGACAGACACCCCTCTGCATTTATACATGAATGAATGGAAACAGGATGGGTGGATGGATGGATGGACTATGGATGGGTAATGGATAGATGCATAGGTGTGTGTATGGAGGAATGGGTAGATAGACAAATGGGTGGGTGGGTGGACAAATGACTCAATGGTCATACGAATGGATGGAAGGAGGGAGGGATGAGTGGATGGAAGAAAGGAAGAGAGGAGAGGAAAATACCACACAAAATAATCTTGATAGAGTGTGACTATGGATAGAGATAGATATGCACTATTTTGATTTTTTAAATATAGCAGTTACTTGCATTTAACAGAAGAAAAGGTAACTTGAAGGAATTGTTGAACTGTTGAGCGCACCCTGGTTTTAAATCTCTGAGCTCTGTATTCTTACATTCATGTTCTTACTAAGTTCTTCAGCACAAAGCTAAACTTTGCCAAGATTTCTCTGTCCCCTCGATGTTTCCCGACACCCCGAGTTATTTGTCTATCATTCCCAAGCAGGGTGTCTTATCTCCTCTGTCTCGTGTGCGGCATTTTCTTGTTGCTCATGTTTCACACGTGCTGCTCTTTCTCTGATTTACTCTGATGTGGGATGAGTTCTACCCCATGCCTTATCCAAGCCCTGTGATTCAGGATTGCAGGCTGCTTTTGGGACTGCTCTTGAACCCTAAGTGGTGGGAGTCAGGGAGGGATGTCAAAAGGGTCCTGAGCTAGGTGGACACAGTGACCAGATGTGGTGGGGACCAACGGGCTCGGGAAGGACACAGGCTGGTGGTGATTGGGCAGGGACATGCCAGTTTTGCTGAAGCATTTGGATCAGGCCCTGAGAGCCGTGGGAACAGGCTGCTGGCAGGAGAATGGCAGTCCAATTTGCATTTTAGAAGGTGAAAGCTGGAACAGGAAGGGAACAATGCCTTCTGGGCTGAAGAGGAATGTGTGAATGCTGACCACCAGCCCCCAGTGCCCATTCAAGCCCCCAAGAGGAGGGACAGCCTCCCAGAGGCTCCCAGGGAGGGTTGAAGGGGAGGAGGCCAGCCTCTAAGAAGCAGCCTCAGGGGAGTACATTTCCACCTGCCCCTCCTCTGTGATCTTACTCCCAGGCTTCTTCCACTAGCCTCTCACAGGGACCCTAGCAGAGCAGAAGAGGAGTGGCAGGGTGTGCTGAGGATGGTCCACAGAGCTGTGGCCCACCCAAGAAGAATGAATATCGGCCTAGTGGGGCCTTCTGCAGCCATGCTGTGAAACCAGCTAGGAATTCCAGGAGGAAAGGGGACTTTGGACCCACAGGCAGAGGTCCCAGCCAACCCATCCTGATGGGTGACTGGTGCAAGCCTCAGTTTCCCTATCTGTAAACAAAGGTGTATTGGCCGTGTCTCTGCGTATCTGTGATCTGGCCAGCAGAGCTCTGCAGAGTGAGACCACGTTTGTTCCAGAAGCACACAGATGTCCAACTTTACAACATGGTCATCACACCCTACTCCATCTGCCTTACACCCTGGGGAATGAGGCCCAGGATTATCTGAGGGTAGATGTGGAGACCTTAGTTGTCCTGAGGACTTTGGCCTTGGTCCTAAGACCCTGGGAAATCAGGGAGGGGCTAGCAGGAAAACAGCATTGGCCAGATTCCTGGCCTGGAGACAAGAAGGAAGGGATCAGAGAGGCTCCCTAACCTTGCTCTCTAGGGACTTTGGCCCTGAGCTCCCTGGGGAACCTTGAGCAAGGCACTTCCTTTTCTGAGCCCAGGCTAGGAAGCTACTCCCAGAGGCCAGCCTTAAGCCAGATGAGCCCCGCCTCAGCCCTTCCCTCACCAGGCTATGGTGCCTCTGAGAGGTTTCCCCTACACAGCCAAAGGTTTTCCTACTGTGGATCAAGGACACCCACCTCCTGCCTCCAAAACTCTCCGTGGGTGAGATGACACCCTCCTGAGCAAGCATGCCAGACCCATGGCTTCCAGAAACTTCCCTCCTTGTCCTAGACGTTTGGCTGGATGGGGAGGAGATAGACTCCATGCAGAGGCCCTTCTCCCAGGCCAAGCCCAGTCTCCAAAGTGTCAACATTCTGGAGAATGGAGCCCAGCTCCAGCAGCAGCTTTGGGGATCAGAGTTTCCTACACTAGGCAGTCTGGCCTAGACAGGGAGCCCCTGGGATACCCTGGCTCTCTGAAACCCACCCTGGCCAGGAAAGTGGAGTCAGGCCTTCCTCTTCATATATTGGGGAACAAGGGTTGTCTGATCTGCTTTAAATTCACAGGATTCAGGGCCACCCCTCCCACCCCCACATAGGCAAGACCACGAAGACAGTAGTCCCCTTGTGGGGGACAGGGCTCCTCAAGGGGACTTGGGATAAGTTACATAGGGTTATGGTGCAGCTCAGCTTTACATCTCCATCTCCAGAACAATCCCAGTATCCACCCAGCAAAAGCACCATGACTGATCTCCTTTTACAACTGGGGAAACTGAGATTGGCCAGGGGCGGGAGCGGGTTGCCTGGTCAGAGAGTCTCCACTCTTGGAAGAGGAATGATCTCAGCACAGAAGCTATATCTCTCATTGTGAGGGTCTTGGCTCAGGCAAAGATAGCAGTTTTATCTCCCAGCCCCCGCACTAGTGCCAGGCAGCCTCAGTTTCCCTGCTTCTGAAGACCTGTGAAAACCATCTTTTCTCACCAGCTCAGACAGTGAGCTGGCAGTCCAACCTTTCAACAGGTACTGAGCCAGCCTTTGTCAGCAAAGCCAGTTTTGGCCCACTGTGTAGCTGGAAGTCCCTTCCCACTGTGCCTGGATTGGGGTTGTGCAGGCTGCAGCAAGAAACAACAGCACTGGGTCTTGGTGAGCATCCTCCTCAGGCTTTGCCCAGCCCCTCCTGTGCCCACTGGGGAGGAGGGAACTTAAGAGTTGAGAGAGGGGTTGGGGATTTAGCTCAGTGGCAGAGCGCTTGCCTAGCAAGAGCAAGGCCCCGAGTTCAGTCCTCAGCCCTGGAAAAAAAAAAAAAAGGAGTTGACAGAGCTTCCTCAAAAGCACCAGAATAGCTGGGCACTGTGATATACATCTATAATCCCAGAAGTTCAGGAGGCTGAGACAGGAGGATCACAAGTTCAAGATGGCCTCCGTAATTTAACAAGGCCTTAAGCAACTTAGTGAGACCCTGTCTCAAAAAAAAAATTAAAAAGGGAAGGGGATGTAGTTCACTGGTAAAGGGTCCCTGGGTTCAATCCCCAGTATAAGAAGGAGAAGGAGGGGGGAGGAGTGGGAAGA
The DNA here is from genome assembly GCA_004027875.1 of Aplodontia rufa. NCBI lineage: Eukaryota > Metazoa > Chordata > Mammalia > Rodentia > Aplodontiidae > Aplodontia > Aplodontia rufa. The sequence goes on from PVKS010007349.1 coordinate 21,972, forward strand.
GGAGAAGGAAGGAGAAGAAGAAATAGAGAAAAAGAAAAAATCACCAGAACATTAAGTAACCATTTGCCATTTTGGAAGTCCACTGAGTCACAATTAATCATGGCCATGTCCCCCAGGAAACTACCCAGTCAGTCCTGTGGGTGTCACGTGTGGTCTCCTTCATTGTCTCTGGATTGGCTATATGGTGGCTTTGGCCAATGAGCATTGTAAAGCATGCTTTAGGACTTGTGCTCTCTTGCTGCCCTGAGGTGCCATGAGAAGAAACCCAAGCAAACCTGCTAAAGCAGACAGCACCAATCACCAGCCCCAGCTTGCCAGGATTGCAGGTGCACCAGAGACTCAAGGGATAAAGCAGAAGATCCACACAGCTGAGCCAAACAGCATTCTTGTTTAAAACCACTGAATTTAGAGGTGGTTCATTATGCACCAATAAATAACATCTACATTAACCTTTTAAAAATACATCACTTAGGGGCTAGAGCAATGGCTCAGCAGTAGAGTGCTTCCCTGGCATGCATAAGGACCCAGTTTCAAACCCCAGTACCACATACACAGCTAAGTATTGGAAAAACTAAAATCAGATGAAAAACTAAATAAAAAATGGATTCTCTCTCACACTTTCTCCTTAAAAAAGAAACGTCACTTAGTAGGCTGCACGGGAGAGAGAATTGGACCAGAAAAAAAAAAAAAAAAGACAAGGGTTTCCACATCACCTCTGTACCCACTTTTCTGAGCCTTTATTCTTCCTCTGGAAAATGGGGGCATATCCAACCCTCTGCCTTGAGTGGGGATTAGGTGGGGCTCTGGCTGGGCATAGCAATGCACAGGGGACTGGCCTGAAGTCCAGAGTTGGCTTCCCAGTGTTTGCCAAAAGTTCTGAGACACCCTCAGCTTTGATCATTCACTAGGTGCTACTCCTGCGGGGAAAGAATGCAGATTAGTCGGCCAGGGAAGAGGTGCATGGGGCAGAATCCAGCAGGGTTCCAAATGTGAAGCTTCTGATGTCCTCAGGAAGCCTTACCCTGCTAGCATCAACATGTGACAACAGTGCAGCCAACCAGTGTCCCAAAGCCTTTACGGAGACTTCATTCTGTAAGATTAATTGAGATTGCTCACAGGGTGACAGATTGACAGATGCTTTGTGATTCAAAGCCCCAATCCCACATTGCATGTTTGATCTTTCTGGATTGATCAGACACTTTTGCAAACGATGCCGCCCCAATCAGACAGGACACAGATGACCTCCTGAAGCCAGACCTCAGTGTGCACCAGGCTAACTTCTTTACTACACATGGGGCCTGATGCACAGGGTGACACTGTCCCCACCTCACTGACTTTGGGTTCTGGGAAACTACTTTACCTCGTTTTCCTGTCTGTAAAAGGGGGTCAGTAGCATTTTCTCTCCTGGCGCTGCAAAGATCCATTGCCTGGCAGAGTACAGAATGCATTCAGTGTGGCACTGGGGATGGAACCCAAGGCTCTGTGTGTTCCACGCAAGTGTTCCACCACTGAGTCCCAGTCCCAACTCTCCCTTAACAAGAAAAGCCAGAAATGTGTTTTCTTGCTTTGTGGGTCAGTGTTATGTTAGGGGTGAGTCTCTTCCTTCCTTGGAGCCTCAGCTTCCCATCTATAAAATGGGAAATCTGGGCTCAGAGGACCCAAGTCCACTGCAGGTGGCAAAGGGGTCACAGTGGGTGGCAAAGCCTGATGTGAATTCCAAGTTTCCTGCCTCTCAGCATAGCCCTAATTCCCACAAAACTGAGCAGCAGATTGGGCAGTCTGCAGGTAATTGCCTTGCCCTGGAAGGCATCACAGCAATTTCTTCCTATGGGAGTGGCCATCACTTTCCCTACTGGCCCTGTGGTCACCTCCCCGCATGCTGTTATTTTGGACTGCACTAGGCTTGGGAGGCATTCTGAGAGGGCTGAGTGCTGGGATTTGAACCGTGTTCTTGGCAGCTCAGAGGCCATCCCTGCTGATTTCCAAGTTCTTACTGGTTTTCTGGATAAGTGAGGCATCTGGGGAGGTGACTCTAGGGACACAAGAGGTGCTCACATCATCTCTGGCTCTGCAGCCCTCTGGGAACTATACTGGCTGGCATCTCTCCCAGACTCCAGAGCCCTGGGCCAGATCCCTCCTGGCCAGACTGAAAGCAATGCTCCAGCAGCCTTCCTGTGACCAAGGCTCATCAGCCAGGTTGTCCCAGGGGAGCTGGGAGCTGAGTTGGTTGTGTGGCCCAAGTGTCACCCAGCTGCACCTCAGCAGGTGCCAGGGAAACCTGGGATTCCAGCCTTCTCTCCCTGCCAGTTCTCATGATCGCTGTACTCACAGAAAATGTGAACCTCATTGGAGAGGGTCCAGACCCAAGGAATTCCATTGTTCTGGCTGCTGCTACAGCATCTGGGGACCTGGCCCAGGCCTGAACATGTGCAAATTCGGCCTGGCCTTTTTCCCAGGGGTTACAGGTCTTGGAACAACCAACGGGGAGCCTCAGTCCAGATAATTCCTGGCCTGAGAGTTAGCCCTGGGAAACTCCTGGCCTGTCTTGCCCCTCCCTCTGTTCCAGATTCTTCTGCCAGATACTTCCAATGGGTCAGTCCTGAGTGCTTTCTCCTTACAGTCTCCCTCTTCCTTGTCTTTTGCTCATAGACCCTATTTCACTCAAAGGAAAAAAGGGAAGAAGGGAAGACAGGAGACAGGGAAGGAGGGGTCCAGCAAATGAGGCTGATCCCTGGTTCCTGACTAGGTGGTAAATCTCTGGGCCTCCTAGGCAATGGCAGAACCTGGGCCTCAATTGGTCCATCTGTAAAGTGGACGGGCAGGAAGAACAACCACTGTTCTGACCAGAGTGCACTAGAGGGCTTCTTTCCTGCTCTGATCCCAGTGTGCCACTCTCCTCTAACTCTCGCCCTCCTAGGAGCTAGGGCTGTCCATTCCAGTGAGCTTTTCTCTCTAGCTCAGATCACTCAGGTGTTTCAGACCATATTTTGGAGGTCCCTTTTTTCTTCCTTCAGGACTCCTCCTTGGGAAAAGATTTTATTGAACAAACACGCTACAAGTACTAATCAACAACTAACTCCCTTTCATTTCAAATCAGGGAAATGGACACTTGCCACATAAGCTCTGAGTAGCCCCATGTATTCATCTCTTAATTCTGCTGTGACAAAGTAACACAAAGTGAGTGGCTTTAAACAGCAGAAATGTATTTATTGTCTCACAGTTCTGGAGACCAGAAGGCTGCAATCAAGGCAGGGCTGGTTTCCTCTGGAGGCTCTGGGAAGAGGCTATCCCAGGCTTCTCTCCCACCTTCTGGTGGCTCCAGTCATTCTTGGCACCCTCTTGGCCTGCAGACACATCACTCCACTCTTTAACTCCATCATCAAATGACATTATTCTCTCAGATTCTGTGTACAGATTCCATTTTCTTATAAGGACATTGTCTTTGGATCAGGGCCACCCTAATCCAGTGTGACCTCATCTTAACTTGATAACATCTTCAAAGACCTTATTTCCAAATGAGATCACAGTACCAGTGATTGAACTTGAATATCTTTTGGGGGGACACAATGCAACCCACTACAATACCAATTTTGTGAGGCATTTGGAAATATGGAAAGAAATTCCTGGACCTCTATGGGTGGACCTTGGCTGGGCTTCAAGGCAAATGTTGGGGACACTGGATCTGGGGTCAAGCAGGGATACAGGAGTTTTCTCTGTGATTTTTGGAGCTATTGTTAATATCAGGACCCAGAACTGTCCCCATCCATGAATGTAGGCTCTGTTCTGTTCATCCACAGAGCTACAGAATCCTCTGGTCAGAGTCAGTGGGGGAGGTATGGGGCAAGACTGGTACTCTCTCTGTGCAGGTGAGGATACAGGCCATCTGCCAAAGCAGTGTAGGGTTAGGGTTGGGCATCTTGCCTACTCCACTCTCATAGCCAGCAGAATCCTGGTGCCAGGGAAAGAATTTGCTTGGCCAGGCACCAATCCACCCCTGGAGTTTGTCTTAGTCTTGAGATCTGGACCCAGCCTTCATTTTGCCCTACAGCCTCAGGAGCCTAGGCTGCATTAGAGAAAGAGGAGATGGAGCCAGAACCCCCCCCCCCCGCCCCGCCCTGAGCCCCTTGGGCTTTAGGGACCAAGAATGTGGCTTCCCTCTTCCTGCTCAGGCCACTATTTCCCAAATGAGTAGTGTCTACAGGCTATTCAGAGAATAGAAGCTTCAGTTCTGCAAAAGCCTCTTGCCCCTGGGCCTTATCACAGGAAAACAGGCAAGTCAAGACAGATAAATGAAGAACAGGTCTCCTGGCAAGAGACTTCCCAACCTGCCAGAAGGGACTAATCTTCCCACAGAGCTGACCAAGCACAGCACAGCAGATGGAAGAGCCCAGGTATGGAAACCTGTTTCTCAGAACTCAGATCCTGAAATAGTGCCCCAGGGTGGTGAGGAGGCAGAGCCAAGAGGATGTACCTGCTGCTCCTGTCACAGACGAGGACGTGAATACATAGGAAGATTAAGTAACTTGCCCAAGATCGGACAGCTGTAAGTAACCAAACTAGGCTCTGAATCCAACCATGCCCAAGCTACAGACAAGCCACTTAATACCTTGCAGTGGTCTGGACTGCCAGCTACGGGGAGGTCCGCCCAGCCCATTCAGGTCCGACCCCCGCAGTAAACGAGTGGTAAACACGCAATAGTCGAAACAGAGTGAATGCACGAGACGAAGCGCAGCTATATACACAGGTAATGTTCCAACCTCCGGGTCCAAAGCTACAGCTGTGTAGCCTCCCTGGACTTTCGGGCTGGGCACCCCTCCAAAGGGCAAGAGAGTGGGCGGAGCCTCTGCCAACGGACCAATGACGACGCAGGGGCGGTGCATGTGGGCGGGGCGCGCGGGGAGAGGAATCGCCCCTGTGCATTGGGCGGGCGGAGGAGCTCAGGGGCGGGGCCAGTAGACAAAAGGACCAATGGAGGCGCAGTGGCGGGACAACGGGGCATGCTGTAGAGTGGGACAGGCAGGAAGCGGGCCAATGGAGGAAAGGGGCGGGGACTAAAGACGGGAGGGAGATTTGAGGAGGGGCCCGCGCAGAGCAGACCAATAGCGGAATGGAGGAGGGGCCGGCGGGCAGGAGGGGGCACCGAGGGGGCGGTGGCAGCGGCGGCGAACAAAGAGGCGGCGGGCGCGGGCGGCCGAGTGGAGCCGAGCGCAGCCGAGCCGGGCCGAGCAGGGCCGAGCCGGGCCGGGCCGGGCCGGGCCCAGGAGCGCGCAGGCGATGCTGGCGACCAGGCGGGGGTCGGCGGGTCCCTGAGCCCGTGCCGGCATCGAGGGAGCCCGCGCGGCGCCGCCCGCCCAGGCGCCTGGCCGCCATGGCTGGGGTCAGCTACGCGGCTCCCTGGTGGGTGAGCCTCTTGCACCGGCTGCCCCACTTCGACCTACGGTGGGAGGCCACCAGCAGCCAGTTCCGGCCCGCGGACGCCGACTACCAGCAGGTGACGCGCGCTCCCGGCCGCGGGGTCAGGGCCCGGGTCGAGCCTTTCCCGCTCCATCCGGGGTCAGGGCCCCTCCCTCTGGAGGGTCTCCTCAGGGGTCCAGATACCCTTCAGCCCCATCCGGGATCGCCGCCTCTTCCTCTAGAGGGTCTCCTCTGGGTCCTGGAAGCCGTCCTATGGTGTACAGATGCCCTCCAGCCCCCATTCAGGATCAGGGCCGCTTCCAATGGAGGGTCTTTTCTAGGTCCTGGGTCCCCTTCTGCAGGGTTCACATACCCTCCAGCCCTCATCCAGGGTAACAGTCCCTTCCAATGGAGGGTCTCTGGGTCCTGGGTTCCTCCCCAGTGTAGGAAGACTCCCCACCCCCATCCAGGGTCACAACCCCTTCCTTCTGGAGGGTCTTATCTGATCCCTGGGCCTCCTTGAGGTTTGTGGCCTCCTCTTCCAGGGTCTAAATACCTGCAAGTCCCCATCCAGGGATCCTCAGCCCCCTCCAAATTCTGGCTTCCCTTCCTGTGTCAACACGGGCCCCTGTTTTGGGTTAGTGGAGCTGCCTCCCTCCCCTCCATGGAGTCCCTCTGCCTGCTGTGGATTCCTGCCCCCACCCCTGTCCATCCTTGGAGGCAGCCTCGTGCCCCCAATTTCCAGCAGAACCCCTTGTGCAGGGCCCCAGGGCTCTGAGAGCAGAGCTCATGCCGAGCTTGCCGAGCTCCTGGGTACAGGCAGGAGAGGATTCCTCGCCTCCTGGGCCCCAGCTGGGGAATCCCGCTGCCAGGCTTTTGGTGGGTAAGTAGCCTGGGCAGATGCCAGCCCTCTGTGGCAGATAATGACCCCCTGCTTCGTGGTTAAGCTGTGGGAAGTATACACAGTGCATGTGTGGCTGTTGGAGACCAGGCTGCCAGCAGCCTCTGGGGGAGGGAGGCCTGGCTGCAGGGAGGCGAGCTGGGCCTCATTCTGGGAGGCTGGAAAGGACTGAGCCCCGGCAGAGCTGGGGGGCTAGTGGAGGCCCTTCTCAGCCCTCTCTCGGTGGAGCTGGAGGCTTGTCATCATGCCAAGTCCTAACACCACCCCTTTGGCTAAGCCATTGTCACTTGGATGCAGGGGACTGGGCTGTGGCCTGGCTTTTCCTTCCTGTCTGGGGATCCGGATTCCAGAAGTGCTTTGACCAAGGTGCCTGGTCACCCTGAGCACCTCAGGGTTTCTCCAGTGGGTCACAGTAGAGTCCCATGGTGGTGTAGGGATCCCGTATTCTGGAACTGTGTAGCACTCACAACTCAGCTCTGTCCTCTGGGACCTCCCTAGTCCAGAGAAGGAGAACCGGAAGTAGAGGGTGAAGCACCATGGGAGCTTGTGCTCCTATTCAGTGCTTACCTCACCCCGGGTCCCTCAACTGATGGCCTTTCTAAGCAGATTAGAAAGGGGGTGAGGGTTTGGTACAGGCACACCCTGAGACAGCAAGAGGAGGGGACATATGGAGCCCCAGGAGGATTTGTGTAAAACCCCCGGCCATTCAGCATGGGGCAGCACGTTCTTCTTGTGCTCCTGGTACTGTTCTCTAAAGTGGCTCTGTCATGCTTCTCCCTGGAGGGCTGTTGAAGCAGGAGGCTGTCCTTTACCTGGAAAGTTTTCTGCCCCAAGCGTTGGTCCATTTGTCAGTTTTGAAGGTTGGGGGCACCTGGGTGGCTGTTTCCTGTGGCCTATGGGCTGCCACCTGCTCATACCACCAGCCACAGTTGAACTTCCTGCCAGCTCTCCAGGCTGCCTAGGTTTTGGCTCTCAGGGTAGGGAGGGAGTGAGGGGCAGGTGCCTGCAGCCCACAGACACCTGAAGGTGGTAGCTGGGCTCTGCCTTGCTCCTGGCAGGGCCCTGGTTTCTACCCCAGCCTATGTGAGCTCTTTTCTGCCCCCTTCCCTGCCTTGCTCCACGGTGGGAGGGCGCTGACTCACTTCTCTCTGAGGAGCAGAATTAGCCACTGAATAATTCACGGTGTGGAAACCAGCTTGTCTCCTTCCCTGCCACCTCCGCCTCTAGAGAGGGGCTGTGGATGTGTATCCTGCCCTGCCCTGTCCTCTGTGCTGTGCCCTTAGGCAGGCACCAGGTCTGTTTGGATTCCGTTGCCTTATCCTGAAGTAGAGCTGGTGTGCCTTACTTGCAGGTGCCAAGGTGGGAGTGGAGCAGAAGCTCTCTTTCTGAGTGGGTGGGTGGTGCTTTGTTCCTAGGGTCCTATCCTGATCCTTAGCAAGGCATCGCTTGCTGTGGGACTGGCTGCCCCACCCATGGGGAAGTGACATTCACTTGTGCTGACTTGGGCCCCCTCCTCAGCCTCCGTACCCTGCTATCCAGGGCAACAGTGTGGCCAGGAGTTGAGGGCTGTGGCGTGGGGAGACCAGCCTTGATCCTTTGCTATTTTCTACCACGATAGCCCACTGTTAGGAGCCCTGGGGAGATTCACAAGAAGCCCCCCCCACAGTCTAGCCCTGCTTAGGGCTGCCTGTCGCTAGCCCCCTTTCACACCGCCTGGGGAGATAGGCACAGATGTCTCTGCTGTACAGATCAGCAAGCTGAGGCCAAAGAGAAGGGCTGGCTCAACATCACACAGGGAGCAAGCCAGGGAGCCAGTTCTTCCTTAGGACTCTTGCCCCTGTCCTCTAGGGACCAGTCAGTTCCCATTTTAGGGATTGGAACTGTGGAATTAGGACTAATGGGGCTGTTCCAGGATTGTCACAGGGCCCTGCTAGAACTGGGGGCTCACAAGCAGCCAGCCCTACACTAAGGTCCCCACAGTCTTCTCCAGAGTCTGTATCCTATAGTGTTAAGATTTCTTTGGACTGAGGGTCTCAGGTCACAACATTCCCAAGGCTCCATCTTAGGAGAATGGTCCCTATGTCCACCTCTTGGGGGCCTGTGAGGTTGCAGAGTGGATGGAACACAGGGAATCACGTGTTTGGGTTCTTGGGGGCTGGCCACAGCTGCAAGAGGGCAGGGCTAGAAGGGGCTCTGGGGTCTGTTATGGGCTCCCTAACGCAGGCTGCCCATAGGGGCTGCTGTCTGGGCTCCCCTGGGGCTGGCCTGTCCCCAGCACTCCCCACCTCCCTACTGCCTCTGCTTTGAACTACAAAACCTCATTGCACCAGAGTGGGGAAGTTCTCACTTCTGAGAGAAGAACTGGAAACTTAGAGGGGCAGGGCCTTCCTGGTGGCCCCACAGCTAAGCAGGCAGCACTGGGCCCAGAGGCCTGAGGACTGACATGGCTTGGGTCCAGCTTGTCCTCTAAGTGAAAGTACTGGTTTTCCATGTAGGGACCTGTCCTGGCTGCCTGCAGTCCCCAAGCTGTGGTAGCAGAGTCTTCTCTTGGGCTGCAGAATGGGCACCTGGGGTGGGGCCTGCATCCTAACTCTGTCTTTCCTGTACTCTGACGTTGGTTGGCCTTACCACCTATCTGGGTGGGGGGGGGTCTGTTTCATTTTCTACCAGCACTGATGACCTAGCATGACCCTGTGTCCTCAGGCAAGGATCAAGTTCACACTGTCAGATTCAAGTCTCTCTGTCTGGCTCATTGTCTCCACCAGTTCAAGGGCAAGCCAGAAGCTTCCAGCTGATGGATGACTGCTATGGCCTGTGGTGGGGTCAGAACAGGGGTATGGGGGCCCAGCAGTCAGGGAAGGCTTCCTGGAGGAGATGTTGCCTAGCTTGCCGTGGAGGCCTCCAGCAATGCTGCCCACCCAGAGAGCTAGGACCTGCCTGCCTCCTCTCTGACTTCCTCCACATGCCAGCCCAGCCCCCTGGCTCATAGTGACTTCAATGACATACTGGTCTTCCAGGTAGATGGCAGTTGTCTCAGGTTCACCTAACATGTAGGACCACTTACCCTTATAGCCATGGACACTCTCCATTGAGGCCTCTACAATAAGACTGAGGTAGTGTGCCCTGAACTTGGAAAGAGGATCGCAGGCAGGGAAAACAGCATATGCAAAGGAGCCTGAGCCTCAGCCCAGAAGAGGGAAGCCTTCTGGTCCACAGGGTGCAGGCAGGGGAAGGTGCTGTTCCAAAGGTGTGGAGTGCTCTGTGTAGAGGTGTGTGAGGCCACACTGCATGGCCTTGCAGAGGGATTTAGGTTCTGGGTTGAGTGGCCCTCAAGGCACTCAGGTCTAGCAGAACTTGGAGCAGGTCACTAAGAGCACAGCCCCTGTACTTACAAGGTCAGCTGCAGGCGGGCTGCAGGCGGGTGGCAGAGGCCACATCCTCTGGGCAGGGCTGGCCTTGTTGTCATCCTCCCCTCTACTCAGGAAATGAGCTCTGGTTGAAAAGGCAGTATTATCGTTATCGCCTGTCTTCAGCTTACAAAGGCAGTGCACGTCCATGGGACATTGAGGAGGAGGGAACTGCATGAAGACAAAGAAGCTCCTCCCGCCAGAGTTTGTCTTGTGCTGCATTTGCGGGGCGGGTGCTGCTTGGAACCAGAGTCGTGCTGTGTGCCTTCTCATCACCTACTTTTTGAACCATGTGTGCTTTCCACGTTTCTGTGGCCTTGGGTCCAAACACAGTGCTGCTCAGAATCCTGAGGTTGCAAGTGACAGAAATGTGCCAAGCACAGAGTGCCCAGGGAGCTGGGTAGAAGCTTCTAGACCAAGCCCGAATGGCAGGAGCTGATGGGCTAGACTTGGGAGGCAGGGAAGCCCCTGCTGGGACAATTGGCTCTGGGTGTTTCCATGGGAAGAATCTGATGGGTCTGCCTTGTAGCCAGAGAAGGGGTAGGCTATGACCCCTGGGCCTCCACTGAGACCAGGTGCTAGGGCCTCTCTTGGTATCTGAGAAGCACTGTGTTGCCATGCTAGGTCCTGGTGTTTAACTTTTCATTGGCACTTGGTTTTCAAGAAGAGTGCAGTGACCAGCCCTGTGCCAGGAGCCCATGGATATGAAGCATTTCCTTGGGGAACAGTCTTGGACCCTTGAGAAGTCCTGGAAAAGATAGGTCTTCAAGAAGGCTGCTGCTGAGTATGTGGGTAGGGGGTTATTCTCCTTCAGGGCACTGGCTCCAGCCAGCCTTGGTGGCCACTCCAGTTGTGTTTCCGGGCTCACATGGCCTCCTCTTGCAAGAATCTGCCCTAACCTTTCTCCATCCCTGACACTAGCCGGGAATCTGCTCTGCCCAGTGCTAGACCCTGCTGCCTAAGACACCTTAGTTCATCCGGCCACTGACTGGGTACCCTTGGTCAGATTCTATAGGCACAGGGTGCTCTGTGACTTGGACCCTCAGCCACAGTCACCTTACCCAGAGGGCTTTTCCTGTTTGTTTCTGTAGCACTTTGCTGGGAGAGCTATACAGTAGCCTTGGGAGCTGGAGACACTGTTGCCCCTGCATGGCCAGAGGCTCTGGCCTTTGGGCTGGAGCTCCTACTCCAGCCTGTTCCTTCCCTCCCCATGGACACAGCGTTAGTGCAGTTCCTGAGCCTGGACATGGGGGCTTCCCAAGTGTCCCCTCCCAGTAGGTGCTGTGATTCATGAAATTCAGGGGTCTGAACCATATCCTTCTCACAGGCAGTCCTGCAAGGCCCAGCCCCAGAAGAGGAACTGATTCTGCAGTCAAGGTACTGGGGTCCCAGATATGGGAAGTGCATCATACAGCTACAGAGGGATTGGGACATGTGATAGTGGGCAGGCAGTGACTGTGATAGGACCACTGGAGGGCCTGGCTGTACAGGCCTGGCTCTTGCAGTCTGCAGGGTGCCCACCCCAGCCTTGCTATCCCTGTGTTCCTCATGGGCTTCTCACCATCTTGGGGAGGGGTGAGGACACAGACCCAGAGACCAGCCACTGTGGCCCAGCCTGGTGAGGCTTCAGTGGGCACCTGGGGGGCACTGCATCACCCAGTGCAGTGAGCCACTCATGCTTCCAGAAGCTTCAGTGGGGCCACTTTCCAAAGGATGTACCTGAGCTAAGGCCAAGGAGGGGCCTGTTATAGTCTGAAGAAGAGGCTTCTAGATTTGCTGCCAGGCTGGCACCCTCCTACTCCTGAAGGGTCCATGGCACAGTGGCTAGATGCTAAGGCAGTGGGTAACCTTTGTGCCACAGTTGGAGCTGTGAGGACTACAGTGTGCCTTGATCAAGCCCAGGCCTTCAGCCCACCAATGGCAGGATGGTCTGCATTTGGTACCAGCTGGCCACAGGCTGTGGTTATTCTTGTTCTTGTCCAGAGCCAGTGAAAGGCATGTGGTGCTGGGGTTACCCTTGTAATGGTCCAGGGTTTGCAGGTAGGCTGGGTGAGGGACTGCTGGAAGAGGAGTACTTAGGTCCCCACTCCCAAAGCCCTGGGCTCCTTATGTCCTCAGATGGGCTCGTGTATAGGCACGCTGGGATCCAGGCTCACATACATGCACAGTCCTGCATACGCAGGCCAGCCAAAGAGGAGGCCAGCTGAGGCCTGGTTCCTTGAGGAAGAGGCAGATGTGCTGTGGGAATAGCACACACTGGCTAGGCCAGGTCTGTGTAGCCCCAAGGTGTGGGAGAAACCCAATTATCCAAAGGCCTGAGTGGCTAGCTACTTGGCCTGTGAGAGCAGGCATGGTGCAAGCCCTCCACTCCTACCCATTGCAGGCTAGGTTCTTGGTTGTTGTGGAGTGGCACTCCAGTCCTCAGGGTGCATCCAGCTTGAACCCTCCTTCCTCTGTCACCTCTCCTTACTTAGTAGGGGCCCTGCTCTGGGACTGGGTTCCATGCTGGCCCCAGTGGGTGACCTGGCCCATCTGGTGGCTCAGGACAGGCAGGAGTGCTGTCATGCAGCACCCTAGCTGGGTCAAGCCAGTGGCCAGTGTCCTAGGGTGGCTGGTGCAATTGCTTGCAGATTAGCTTGGTGAGAGAAGGGAATTTTCTGGTATTTACACTCGGGATCTGTTGGTGTGTGGGACTGAGATGGCTTTGTCCACATCACCAGGGCAGATATCTGACTCTCTGGTGTCTGTACCCACCTGTGGAGGGTGGGTACAGGCTACCTAAAAGTTGGGATCTCTGTACTTTCATGCTTACACCAGCTGATCCTTCTTCCTGGCAATTCAGGAGGGCATGAGGGGTGCAGGTGCAGCTCTGGTTACCTGGACCTTGGACCTCAGAGTAGGTAAAGCAGGACAGAAAATTGGGCCACTTCTCCCCAGCTCATGCCTGCCTGGCCCCCACCAGCTACACTTTCTCCAAGAACCACCAGAGCTCACTATCATGGAATTCATGAAACCCAAGCTCAGCCCAGTGGAAAATCTGTTTTTAATTTCTGGCCAGCGTCACTGGGAGCCTCAGCTGAGCACATTGGGGGTGGGGGCTGTGCCACGCAGCCAGTACAGTGCCCACTTAGCCTGGAGATCTCTGCAGGAGTGTGGGCTCTGGCTCCCTACTTGTGAGGGTGAAGACCAGCTTCGTGTCCTGCTGCAGCCGATTGCACAGATTGCCCAGGTGGTCTGGGCACCCTGAAGCCAGTGCTCAGGCTCAGGACAGGCAGGAGTGCTGTCATGCGGGACCCTAGACATGGACTGTGGTGGCTGGTGGCTTGCACCCTGAGCCAGCTGAGGCATCAACAGGCTTGGTGGCCCCTCCCCTCTCCTTTCCCCTGCCAAGAATGCAAGTGAGATCTTAGATGACATGGGGGAGCCAGAGCCCCTCTGCCAGCCTCCCAGACACCTCAAACCTTGTCTCTTTCTGTGATGGTTCCAGGGCTGCCATGGGAAGCTTCCTGTGTTGAGGGGGGATACTGCTTCCCTTCCTCTTACCCCTCCTGTCTTTGTCCACACTGACTTTTGGAGCTGCTGCCTGACCCCTGCCTGGTCTCAGCTGCCACTGGACACCAGCACTCAGCACTATCTTTGAGCTCTCACCGTTCCACAGCACCTGACCAGTAAACTGCCAACCCACCGTGGCAGTTTAGGCAATCCCCTCCCACTTCCTTTTCCTGGCTCCCAGCTCTGCACTTTTGAGGTCTTGAGGGCCCCACCAGTGACCCCACATGAGTCCAGTGCTGGGCCCCAGCACCCGTCTCAAGGCCTGTGACAGAGTAACATAACATGAAGCTGATATTGCTAGTCTGCTCTGGGCTGTGTGGTGAAGCACAACCCACTCCAGGGAGACAGGCTTGACTCCTTGTGGGTCTCATCCCCACTCGGGAGGCAGGTGTGACTGATGACTCATGTGCCACAAGTACCCTGTAGGCTGCCATGCCCAGGTGCTTTCACCCAGCTTGGGCCCAAAGCCGTAATGACTCCCACTCAGAGCTGCCTGTTCATATGGCCAGAGGTGTACCTTGCTTTGCAGTCTTAATGTCTTGTGCTGGCACTGAGCCTGGCCTTGCAGATGGGTGACGGTGTGCACATGCCACATGGCTAACAGGTGCCATGTCCAAGAGGGACCAGGAATAGAGCAGGCAAGAGCGGAGGCTGTTAGGGAGCTGGGGAGGGTGCAGGCTGCACCACGCCACCTGCTGTAGCCTCTTCCCCACATCTGGTCCATGCAATGGCACCTCCTGCTGCCCAGCCTTTTGTAAGGATTTGGTGGCATGCAGAGGACCTCCCCTCTCAGAGTAGGACTGGTTAGGGCCACCCACCTCTGCAGGCAGTTTGGCCTGCAGGGTTGGAGAGGACAGGCCACAGGGTGGGATTTGGACTCAACTCTGACATGTTGGGAACATCTTGGAAGAAGAGGCTTATGCTGAATTTTTGGGGATAGGGATTCCCTAAAGGGGACAGGGTTCCAGACCCAGGGTCAGCATATGCTTGGATCTGGAGGCCAGAGAGCCATCTACCCAGCCCCAACCCACCCCTTCCTTTTTGCCTCTTCCTCAGGAATCCCCTCCCAGGCTGGAGCTGGGAGGACTTGCTGGGGCCCAGGGCTTATTGGTCCCCTGACAGGCCTGACAGGCTCAGAAGTGGCCCTAGTCTGATTTGGGATGGGGTGAGGCTTCAGACTTGCACCTTCTGGCCCATTGAGTGTTTTCAGAATGGGTGGAGAATTGGGGGTGCCTAGAGCACTGAGGGGAGTCTGGACACAGAGCAGGGAGAGTGTCCTTGATGGCCACAGTCCATGAATTTTGGACTGCAGGACCTTGAGAAGGAACCGCAGGTTCCGAGAAGGGGATGACAGAGACCAGAGCAGGAGTGCAGGCTAGTCCCCACTACAGAGCACAGCATGGTTCCTGCAGCCTGTGCTATGGCGGGTGGCTCAGGACAGGGCTGGCTGAGCATCCGCTTCGCCTGACTGAGCCCTTACATCACTCCAACCACAGACGGAAAATTCCATGTGGTCAGAACCCAGATGCTGATCAGACATTTCCCATTCTTCTCTTGAATGGGCTTGTGGACAGCAATGGCAGGGCCACCACTAAATGCTTTTGGACTGGTGCCCTGTGAACACCTGTCCTCTGGGAATTTGGCCTCAGAGATCAGCAGAGTCATACTGGTCACAGTGCTCTCCCTCCACACTAGATGGCTCAAGCAGCTGCCCAGCTTGCAGGGAACCCCAATGCCCATTTTGCATACCCAGACAAGAAACGGGCTGCACTTGTCCACGGGGCAGACGGGGCCCCAGACACGCTGCTGCCTTCCCTTGTATAGTCTGGGAGGGTATGTCCCCTCCACCTGTGGAGCTGCTCCCACAGGCTGGCCAGGGATCCCAGTTCCATTCGCCCCCATCAGAAGGAAAACTTCCTGTCACAGGAAGCTGCCCAGCTGCTGTGTGCAGGCTCTGTACAGCATCCTGAGGGTTAAACTTGAAGATGAGCTCAGAGAGGTGGGTGACTCCCCACTCATGCCTGATGGATGAGCTCAGCAAGTCCTTCCCAGCACTCATCAGAGATGTATAGGCAGGTCCCAGGGCACAGAGGGTGGAAGTGGGGTCCCTGTCCCTCTCATTAGGAGGGGCTTCCTAGAGTAGGGCAGACCAGGATAGGAGGAGGGAAAAGAAAACCAGGGATAGATACCTGACTCCCATAAGGGCAGGGAGATGGATTCAACAGGCACCTAGTCTGTCACCACCTCCAAGGCCTGAGTCATGATCCTTGGAGACTCTCCATTGAGCCCCATGATGTATTTTTATCCTCAAGGACCTGGTCTGGGAGTTTCCAAGACACTCTTCTTGCCCTAGCCCTACTCTTGACCCCCTCCCCCAGGACCATGGCCTAGCCAGTGCTGTCTCTGCTGGCCTGTTGCCTCTGGCAACCATCTCAGCCAGAGCCTGGGGGCTCAGGGTGCCACACCCAAATGTGGCCGTATGTGTAGGTGTGAACATGCGCACATGTGTGGATGTGGGCCCAAACAGTTGCACGTGGGTGTGCTTGTGTGCTTGTACCTCGTGCATGGCACTGGGTCCCCTCCCTTCTTCAGCCCATGGGGCTGCAGAGCTGGCATGGAAGCAGCCCCCTCACTCCAGGAACAACTGACTTCTCCTGGGGGCTCCCCACCATGGTAGAAGTCATTGCTCCCTGGGCTCCTTTGTGCTCACAGTAACCCTGTTAGAAAATGACATTGCCATCTCCATTTCATATACCAACCCTGGCTACTATTGAAAGCAGAAACCACCTGATGTTCCAGCCCCTGATCCATTCTTTCTGTTTTTTCATGTCCCGTCTCACCTCCCAGCAGGCCCCATAGTTTTCCTGCAGTGAGTTTTATGCCAATGTTGCCAGACTTCCAAAGAGGGTCTCTCTGCTACTTGTGCCTGGCACCTAGTGGCATTTTGTAAATGAGCAGCACCAGCCATACCGCCCCCCCGCTGCTGGACATGAGCTAGGGCAGTGCTTTTGGGAGCAGGCCTGCCCTCCCCCAGGTCCTGATTGGTCCTGATGCTTATCTTGCTGTGCCTGTTTTCTCATCTGGCAAATGAGAGTGTTCAGCCTTGGCGCCACCCAGGTGATCTGGGCCAGCAAAAGCTCTTTGATGTGTCTAAGTGTGACCATTTGAGCATGGGTAGACAGGTCAGCCTGGACGGTTGCTGAATCCAAAGCACAGGTGCCTGTTTACATTCCACCTGCTGTACATCTGGGGTCAACCCTTTCATCTCCCTGATCCCCTTTCCTCACCCCAAGGAAGGGTTTCCCTGAGAGACTATGTTCTGGGTGTGGGGCAGAGTCCAGATAGCCCCTCTCAGAGTGCATCCCTCAGTGAAGGGATGGGGATGCAGGGGAGAGAGGCCATTCCAGCAGGTCCCAGAAGACCTCTGTAAGCAAGGAACTGGCCAGCACAAGGCAGAGATGGGATTGGCTGCTATGGCCCCCAGACCATGGGGAGCCACCAGAGTGGCCTTGTCTGTGGAAGTACAGACCTCCATGGACATAGGCCTTTTGGAGCCACATCCTGCAGTGTGCTTCACTTCCCCACAGGCCTGTTCTGTCCTTTGCCTCTGACCTGTAACAAAGAGACCCACAGGGTTGGGGTTGGTGGGGTTGGTACCTCCAATCTGTGTGCAGCTGCGTGCAGATGAATGCAAATCAAAGGAGCCCAGACGACATTGCTGTTCAAGCACCTAATGTTTACTGCCCCACTGTTCAGTGGGTGCTGGGTTAAGGGGCTGTTAAGGTTGGGCTCCTTGAGATTGGCCTCTGGTCCGGGTCAGGTACATGATTCCCACCAGGGGACTCCTACTGAGGCCTGGTCTGTCTCTCCCGCCTCCTGCATGATCCTAGGCCAGCCCTTCTGGGCTTTAGAGAACCCTCTGACGTGAGCATCCTAGGTCTTATGGGATCCCTGGGTTGACAAAGTGGCTCTGGCCCTAAGCCCCTGAGCCTGCTCCCTTCCCCCTGCAAGTGCAGTGTTGGTGGGCAGCCGACAGGTGAGCCCTGCGCTGCAAAAGTGAGAAGGCACACCTTGTTGCACCTACATTGCTGGTCACTGGACAACCACTGAGCTCAAGGCAGTGAAGGGGAAAGGGCTGTGGCCTGTGACTAGTCTCATGGGTGAACCATGGCCTTCCCCAGAGGGTTTCCCCATGGTAGGCGACAGAAGCAAAGTCTCCAAAGGTACATCAGACTTGGGGGCACCAGCATGGCTTTGGACCCCAGTGCAGATTTGGTTCTTGGCCAGCTGTAGCTGAATGTGCAGGCCTTGTCAGTGTGGAAGGTGGACAGGCCTGCCTTAGGTATGGGAAGCAGCTGGCTTCTAGTAGAGCAGGGAGCACCATCCTGCTGCTGCCTGGCAACTGTCTCCTGGAAAACACGCTAGGCAGCAGGGCTGCTGATCTAGTCATCCCTGTGCCCTCCAGGGCTGAGCCTCATGTTCCAAGGGGGACTGGGCAGGGGACATTCCTCCTCTACAGTTCCCAGGGAGGCCACAATTGCCAAGATCAGAAATGAAGAGGGAGGGTGTTTCTCCACAGTGAGAGCCGCTGAGGGGTGACTGGTGGTCACCCACAACACTGATGAGCCCTGGGGTTTGACACCCTTTAGCGGACATCTGCATCGAGCACTTGAATCTCTGTTCTTAGCCGCTACATGAGGTACAGTCAGGTGTCAGCTGCCACTCCACCCTGGCAGAGAAAGTGTGCTGAGTTTCTACGGTATGACCAGAAAGGTCCTGCTCCTTTCTCTGTACCTCTCTGAAGCTTCTTTCCTGCTGAAAGCAGGCAAGCTAAGAGTACAGTGCCCAGGAGAGCAGGGGCTGGTTCCTGCTACAACAGCAAACAACACTGACTGCCCATCACTCATTTCCTGCTGCAGGTGCTCAGGAAATGTCCCTCCTGCATGTAGTAGGCTACTACCTGTGGATACACAGTCCTAGTGACAGGCAGGTGCTAGTGTTCTCAGAGCCAAGTATTGGGTGAGAGCACTGTATGTAGCTGGTATAGATGGTGTCCCAGGGCAGCACTGGTTGGGTGACCATGGAATGTGTACAGCCAGCCCCATCTCATTTAGTGGTGAGACTGCACCAGACAATGCCCAACACCAAGTGCAGTTCCTGAGAGTACCAAGTGAAGGAGGGCCCCCCATATTCCTGGATGTGCTCAGCTCCTCCAGGCCCTCATTTTCCTAACAACTTATAAAACAGCACTATGGGCACGGGGACTCAAAATGGCAAAATGCGACGCCCTGCCTGGGAGGCTGGGGTCTATGGAGGCAGCTGTTCCACCTTCCCACGACACCTCCTGTCCCTCCCAAGACTGAGAACAGTTGCAGGCCTGGTGGAGGGGCATGAACCCTGTCCAAGGAGTAGTCTCAGTCTGGGGATTAGGATGGGAGGCAGTGCTCACAGCCCCTCGAGGCACATTATATCTACTCTTCAGGGGAGAGACCATCACCCCTTTTACAAAAGAGAAACTCCAGAGCTCAGAGATAGAGGGACCTCCTGGGCATGTAACCAATCAGGAATGGTGCTGGCTCCACCAGCCTGAGATGGCTCTTTGTCATCACACTCTCTGGCTGTACCCCACACAAAGCCTCCTTTCCAGGCTTAGTCCAGAATACCCCCTAGACTCTGAGGCCTAGGAGGTAGCAGGTCCCCACAGGGGGGCACAGGGACTCGAAGCCTTGAGCAGACCCACCTGGCCTCTCCAAGTGGGGCCAAGTTCTCCACAGTGCAGGGTCGATGGGAGTCTGGGTTCTAGCTAAAAGTGTCACTTAGGTGTTGGGAGCTATCATCCCTCACCTATAAGCTGGGATCAGGACCCACCTCCTCCCAGAGCAAGGGCAGGATTAAGTGGGAGTCTATGCCAAGACCATTGGTTAAGCCAAGAGTGAAATTCACCTGGGAGAGGCTAGGGGCCCACCCTCCAGCGCACTTCTGCCCACCCACAGGCGCTGCTGCTGCTGGGGGCAGCTGCCCTGGCCTGCCTCGCCCTGGACCTCCTCTTCCTGCTCTTCTATTCCTTCTGGCTGTGCTGCCGGCGGCGCAAGACAGATGAGCACCTGGATGCCGACTGCTGCTGCACAGCCTGGTGCGTCATCATTGCCACGCTGGTCTGCAGGTAAGCGGGCTGGGAGCACAGAGGAGCGGGGCCATGTAGAGGCTGTCTGGGTGGGCAGGGTTTGGGATGGGACCAGGGAGGGCCTGCTGGGGGCGGTGTGCAGCATTGGACTGCACATTTATGGCTCTGCCCTCTCTAGTGCGGGCATCGCAGTGGGATTCTACGGCAACGGGGAAACCAGCGACGGTGTTCATCGGGCCACCTACTCGCTCCGTCATGCCAACCGCACAGTGGCAGGGGTCCAGGACCGCGTGAGTGGGCTGGGATGGTGTCTTTGTGTTGTCAACTGGTATCTAGCAGTTGGGGAGCTGGGTGCCTGTGCCTGGCCTCACTCTAGCCATCCTGGCGGCAGGTGTGGGACACAGCAGCAGCCCTGAACCGCACAGCGGAGCCCAGCCTGCAGAGCCTGGAGCGGCAACTGGCTGGAAAGCCAGAGCCCCTGCGGGCTGTCCAGCGGCTACAAGGCCTTCTGGAGACGCTGCTGGGCTACACTGCTGCCATCCCCTTTTGGAGGAACCCAGGCGTGTCTCTGGAGGTGCTGGCTGAGCAGGTGGATCTCTACGACTGGTACAGGTATGGCCAAGTCCTCTTCCCTGTGTGCCCTCTACACCTGGGTCAACCATCACCCTCCTTTCCACTTTGTTCTTAGAACCTAGTACTTGAGGCCTTATGTTGGGGGGCAGGGAGCTGGAGGTCATTGGCAATGGCAGGAGTAACCCAAGCAGACAAGCCCTGACCCAGTTCCTGCATCCCGGGATTGCCTGTGGTTGTCTCCTTGGATAGCAGGCCACTTGCCTGGCTCTGCCTGGCTCCTGCTGTCCCTCCTTTCCTCCTTGACCCCACCTGTGTGCCTGGCCCACACCTATGTGTGCCCACAGGTGGCTGGGCTACCTGGGCCTGTTGCTGCTCGATGTCATCATCTGCCTCCTGGTGTTGGTGGGCCTCATTCGCAGCTCCAAGGGCATCCTAGTTGGGTGAGTCTGGGTGGGAGATGGGTCACCTGTGAGCTTGCGGGATAGAGGGGCAGGTAAGGCCCCCAGCGCACTATCTCCTCATCAGCCGCAGTCTCCAGTGAGACTCAAAAGGCCAGCTTGAAGTGGCCTCTCGCAGAGAGGCATGTTCTGAGATTTCCCTGTGACCAGCATCATAGGACACTCCCCCAACCCAGTCTTGGTGTCTTGCTGTGTTCCTCCTTTGGAGAGTTTACCCATGGGATACCTACAGCCTGGAGACTTGGAGCCACTTCCCCAGGTCCCAAGTGCTGAGGGACACCAGGAGACCAGGAGTGCAGTACCTGCTTCCACTCCCCCACCCTCAGATACAGAGGCAGTTCAGGTTCCAACTGGATGCTGCCACTCCCCAGACTGGCATCATCAGGCAGCTCAGTGTCAAGCTTCAGTCTCCTCTGAAAGATGATGTGACAGCTTGGCCAAAAGGTGCTATGAGCTGCTGTCACTGTCGCTACCTGAATAATCACAAAGCCACATCCTGGCTCCTACTTGGGCCTGGTGCTAGGAGAGACCTGAAAACACTCCAGCCTCTGCCATGTGGTGCACACAGGCCTCAGAGGGATGAAAAAAATGAAACATGTTGAACATCAGAGGTGACAGTACCCAAGGAAAAGCAAAGCCAGGCAAGTGGCCAGGCAGTCTTCAGTGTGCACACTGTACCCAAGAAGTGTGGAGAGTGCATGTCAGAGCAGAGGTCTAAGGGAGGAGGGATGCTTGTACACTCGAGGAAGGACAGTTAGCAACCAACACGTGGGCCTGCAGTTTTGGGGAGGGGGCTACAGTGGGTCCTGCATGGCTGGATGCCAGGAGAGGCCAGTAAAGGAAGGACCAGCCACTCAGACAAGAACCCTACCTGGCATGGAGTAGACTGCATGTAGGTGGGGTTGGAGCCCAGGGGTGATTGCAGGGGAGGGGCTCCACAGCCCTTCAGGCTGATGTGTGGACAGCATGAAAGTAGCAGAGACTTGTCTGCCAGGGGATGGCCCTAGGAAGGGGACTTGTTGGGGGACACGAAGGGTGAGGCCTGGGGAGCCTGAGCCAGGCCTTTGCAGGAGCCACAGCCCCTATGTGGGTCAGACTCCCAGTTGTGCCCTGGAAACTAGCCCTCCAGCCTGCAGCCCAGAGGGTGGCATGTCCCCTACCCACCAGCCTGGGGGCTGCTGACTGGCTCTCTTTGCCCCAAGGGTCTGCCTGTTGGGGGTACTTGCCCTCATCATCAGTTGGGGTGCACTGGGCTTGGAGCTGGCCGTGTCTGTGGTGAGTGGCCAGGGGACCAGCAATCCCTGTCTGCTGGGCCTAGGTGTGGGGGAACTGGGAGGGGAAAGGAAGCCACACTCTTCCCTTTTCATCTTGCACTGGGTTTCTGGGTCCTGCCCATGAATGCCATGTCCCCCCACCACCATTCACACTCCACCTTCCTGAGCTGAAAACATACCCTGGGGTCAGGTTCTGCCCCCTGAGAGCCCAGGGTGGGACTCAACTTCTTTTGAGCCCCAGTTTGGTTACCCTTTCTTTATTGCACCCACCCACCCAGGGCTCCAGTGACTTCTGCGTAGACCCTGATACCTACGTGACCAAGATGGTGGAGGAACACTCAGTGCTGAGTGGGGGTGAGTCTGCAGCTGCATCAGAGCCTATCCCTGGGCAGGCTGAACAGAGAGTGGGGTGAGGAGGCCAAGGCTTTACTCTGGGGGAAGCAGGGGAGAGACATGAGCTACAATTGAATATCTTTTTAAAATCTTGAGGCTACTGGGATAACAGGGACTGGGGCAGACTGTTGGACTCCTCAGGCAGGAGATAGCAGTGGTTTGAGCAGGTAGGGCCTTGGCACAGGGATAGGGGTGCTTTGAAAGCATGTCTGGCAGCACATCCTGATGAGCTGGGTTTGGGGAGAGAAACTGAGGAGCCTGCACCCTGCTCTGATGGGCCCCTGGGCTCCTGGAAGCTTGACGGGAGTACAGAGGGCAGGTGCTGGTGTGGAGAGACTCATGCCATCCATTGTCACTGCCTCAGAGCAAGGCTACATGCTACAGTGACCCTGCTCCCAGTAGAGGGCTGAGCCACAGCCCCAGTCTCCCTGGAAATCATGGCTCTTAGACACGTGTATATAAGCACACACGCAGTTATTAGCTTGTGCATATACATGCACATGTACACACTTGCAACATATGCAGATATGCACAGACACATGGACACATGCAGATACGCATGTGCTTGTGCACAGATGGCCACTTCCTCAGCCCATCCTGTCCTTTCTCCACAGACATCCTGCAGTACTACCTGGCCTGCTCACCCCGTGCCACCAACCCTTTCCAGCAGGTGAGAGCCCAGGCTGGTCCTAGCCATCTGCATCCACGGGCACTGTGTGGCTGCAGCTGGGGGAGTAGCATTAGCACCTTGGGTGCTAAAGACTATTTGCTTTGAGGATGTCCTGTATGCTCTCTGGAGCAGGCACAGGGCCCCTGTCATCACCTCAGGGTCTGTTTTGTCCCTGGGTATGTTGGCAGCTGGGGGATCAGGGGTTGCTGTGCAGCCTGCGGGGCACCTGGGAGCCTGCAGGCTGCCCTGGGTGGAAGGGGCTGGAGGGAAGGTGGGCTACCTGCTGCTAGGGTCGTGCCTCTCTGTGGAGCAGAAGCTGTCAGGCAGCCACAAGGCCCTGGTGGAGATGCACGACATTGTGGCTGAGCTCCTGAAGAGCATCCCTCGAGAGCAGCCGGCCACCAAGGTGAGGGGCTGAAGCCCGTTCCCCCTTTTCCTGTAGAGCCTCCTTTTTCCTTCCCTTCCTGCTCCACTTTGCTCCTTTTCCCTGGGGATTTTTTGGTAGTTTTTTAGGAAATAATTTTCTTTGTTTTAAAAGTAATACAAGTTCTGTGTATTAAAAGATGAAGGGCTGCATGCAGTGACACATGCCTTTTATCACAGCATCTCAGGAGATTGAGACAAGAGAACTGCAAGGTCAAGGCCAGCCTCAGCAATTTAATGAGACATTGTCTCAAAATATAAAATATAAAGGGCTGGGGATATTGCTCAGTGGTAAAACCTCCCTGGGTTCAATCCCCAGTACTAAAAAGGAAAAAAGAAATGAAGGGCTGGGTATGTACCTCAGTGAAGAGAGCACTTACCTATAACAGGTAAGGCCCTGGGCTCATCCTGAGCACTGCCCCCAAAAAGGAAAAAGAAAATAAAGAAAAAGAAGGCAGGGGTGATGAAAATAGATAAAGAAAGAAAATAAAGTCCGTTTGGAGGACAGCATTCTACAATCTGAGGGGATTGTTGCTTTCCCCTCTAGTGTTCTGGGCCCTGACCATTTGTGCATTAACATAGATGTTGCTAAACTCCTCACAAGACCCCAAATCTTCTTGGAGGTATCTGGGTGTCCTGTGGGGACCCCCGCCCCTGCAGGCACCTCCTTAGTGCTGGGGACAGGAGGGAATAGTGTTGCCAGTGGGTTCTCCTGTGGGAGTGGTGGACCCTTCTTTAAGAAACTTCACAAGTTCAAAAAACAATTGAATATGAACATATGCACCTGTGTGCGCGCACACACACACACACTTTTTTATCTCACAGTTATGTGGCAGAGCATCCTTGTGATTGAGTGGGTAGGGAGGCATATCAGTCTGCGGGGCCACCATCACAGCCCCACATATGGGTGCCTGGAACAGCAGACGTGTTCCTGAGTCCTGGAGGCTGGTAGTCCAAGGTAGGGTGTGGCAGTGCCTTCTAAGGGCCAGCCTCTGTGGCCACCTGCCATGACTTGCAGGCACTGGTCGTCCCTCTGTGTGGTACATCCTGATCTCTTCACATAAGGACACCAGGTGCATTGGACCAGGGCCACTCAATGACCTCGTTTCATCTTACCTCTTTGAAGGCCCTTTTCCAAGTACACTCACATTCTGAGGGGCTGAGGATCAGGACTTTGACATAGGAAGTTCAGCTCATCCCATAACAGTAGGTTCTATTTTCCTGAAATCCATTTCAGGACCATAGAGCATCCTCAGAAATCATGTTGGAGGAGGCACCGTCAGTCTCCACTGGTGAGCTCATGCCAGCCAGGGGTACTTCTATGCAGTCACTTCTCCCTGTGCAAGGTGGAGCTGGATGGATCTGTGTACACACACCTGCAGGCACACAGATGCACTGCAGAATGGGGCTTGCTCCATACAGAGATGTTTGTGTACTGTTTTCTGATTTAATGTATCTTGAGATTCTTCCCTCACATTTCAGCGTTCCTTAAAATAGCATTTTTAGAAGCAGAGCCAGGCCCAGGTTAGTTACATGCAGTGGTTTGCTATTTCTCCCAACGGTAAGGGAGACCTGTCTTTGCATAGTGCTGACCACTTTGGATAGGTGTCTGTGGGTGCCCCTGAGTCCAGGACACAGATTCCAGTCTCACCATTTTTTTTTTCAGGGAGGGGGGGTTCACTGGTCATTGAACCCAGGGGCACTTTACCACTGAGCCACATCCCCAGCACTTTTTATTTTTTATTTATTTTATTTTTTATTTTGAGACTGTCCTACAAATTAGCCTTGTGAATTTGGTGAGGCAGGCCTCAAACTTGTGATCCTCATGCCTCAGCCTCCTGAGTCACTGGGATGACAGGTGTGCACCACTGCACCCAGCCAGTCTCACCATTTCTGAAGATCTTCTGAGACCACATTCTCAAGGGAGGTCTTAATGGCAGATTGTGGTATGGAGGGAGACCTGGGGGCCTGGGGGAGGCATGGCTGACTTAGCGTTGATCTCGAGTGGTATGTACCCTCAGGACCCGCTGCTCCGCATCCAGGAGGTGCTGAATGGCACAGAGGTGAACCTGCAGCATCTCACTGCCCTGGTGGACTGCCGCAGCCTTCATCTGGTGAGGTGGCTGCTAGGAATGAGTGAAGGCAGCTGGTGGGGGTGGGGGCAGAGGGGTGTTGCAGGGGAGTGGGCAGCAATGAGGTACTGCTAGGCAGAGGTGTGGGTGGCCCTTGGGGAAAGGGACTCATGAACAAACTGGGTCTTCAGCCCAGCCTCTTGTTGGGAGCATCCGGGCTGGGCTGTGGGTGCGTCTATCTCACACCGTCTCTGTCTTCATCTGGTCCCTGCTGGCTCAGGACTACGTACAGGCGCTGACAGGCTTCTGCTATGATGGCGTCGAGGGCCTCATCTACCTGGCCCTCTTCTCGTTAGTCACAGCCCTCATGTTCAGCTCCATTGTCTGCAGCGTTCCACACACCTGGCAGCAGAAGAGGTGAGGGCTCAGGGAGGTCCTGGAGCTTGGCCCAGGCCACACCATACACAGGATGCTTTAAGAACATGCCCTCTGGACCCCCAGCTCCCAGTCCCCAGAGGTGAGGAACAAGTGCCTCCTCACCTCGCTGCACAAGTGCCTCCTCACCTCGCTGCACTCTAGATCTCCAGCTCCCAGGTGAACATCCCCATTTCACTGAAGAATTGAGCCTAGACAGTCCAGAGCAGGCCAGGAGGAACACTCGGGTCTCTTGCCCCTTGGGCTTGTTCTATACCCAGCACTCTGAACCCTGGCCTCAGAATCGGTGCCCCCAGGTGCTGGAGTGCAAAGCTGTGGCTGGAGAGGCCAGCTTTGGGGTCTCAGCTTCTACAGGGGGTAGTCCAGGTGGCCGTGGCCTTCCTCTGGGTGACTATGACGAGAGCAGCTCCCATAGAACTACTATATCCTTTGAAATGGATGTCCTGGTGGCCCCTGATTCAGTTTCCTGAAGTTAAAACTGCCTTGACTATGATTTGAGGATTATAGGCTCCTTCCCTTGCTAAGGCCATCTCCAGACCTCTTGCCTCCCCTCCCATTTGGGCAGTGGCTGCTTCTTGGTGGCCCAGCTTGGATGGCTCATCTTAGATTTCTGCCCTTTCCTGCTTTTTCTGATTATTTCCCGTGGTGATGGTGTTGGTGATAGAAGTGTTGGTGAAGATGGTGGTGGTGTTGGTAATGGTGACGATTATGATGGTGATAGTGATGTGTGGCGGTGATGATGGGGTGATGGTGATGAAGATGGCTGTGATAATAAAGATGGCAACCATAGCAGAGTGTCCAGGAGCACAACCCTGACTGGATTCAGATCCTTGCTTGCCGTGTGACTGTGCCAAATCACTTAACCATCCTGGGCCTCAGCTACCCTGACGATAGATAGGGAGTTGTAAGAGGACACCCCTGGAGGGTCAGGTGAGCACTGAATGGGCCCCACCTTAGGAGTAGCTAATGGTCATCGCTCAGTAACAGCTCCACTGTCCTCCTCTGAACTGCTCACCATCCAGCAGCTCCCCCCACCCACCTTCTGTGTACAGCCATTGTAGACAGTGCAGGGTGCGCAGCAGGGTCTGGCACTCAGGTGACCACATGGTCTTTTAGCACAAACCTCAGAGGACAAAGCTGAGGCCAGAGCTGGTTAAGAGGCCTCTGGGCCCGCAGTATGAACGTGACAAGGTCAAGATTGGACACTGGTGTCTGCACCAGAGCCAAAGCCTGCAGGTCTGGTGGCAGCTCCCTCCTGCTGATCCTGAGCCTGTGTTGGGTGTCCTTCCCTACAGAGGCCCTGATGAGGACGGGGAGGAAGAGACCGCACCAGGGCCACGGCAAGCACACGACAGCCTCTACCGCGTGCACATGCCCAGCTTGTACAGCTGTGGCAGCAGCTATGGCAGTGAGACCAGCATCCCTGCTGCAGCCCACACTGTCAGCAACGCCCCGGTCACTGAGTACATGTGAGTGTGGGAGCAGGATGGGGCCAGCCCAGGCAGATCCGGTAGATCCAAGGCCCAGGGCCAGCATTCGTGCTTGCTTGTGAGTCCATGGGGCTGGCAGGCACACCTGAGTGTGGATCCAGCTTAGGACTTTCTAGCAAGAAAGTGGACGGGAGGGGAGGCAGGCCCAGGGCCTGTGCTGCCATGATGAGGGCTGGGACGGCAGGAAAAAGGAACTACATCAGGACTGGGTACCCCAGGCTTCAGGTGGAACAGCAGGCATTGAGTGCCTTCTGCCTCCAAGTGAATCTGGTCAAGGGGCCAAGAGAAGGCCACTGGAGCACATGGAATGTTCAGATGGAGGGTCTATTTCCAGGCCAAGGGCCTGGCTACGTGGTGGGCAGCTAGCCAGGTGGGAGGTGGGCTCTGACTACACTGAGGAGGCAGGATGGCACTGTGAGCCCACTGTCTGGGGTCGCGGGACCCTCAGCAAGGACAGAGGAGCCCATCCCTATGGAAGTCAGCATGGAAGATGGGCTGAACCAAACCGAGTGGACACAGGGCCTGCCTGACTCTAGAATGGGCCCTCTTGGCCCAGAGCTGGGACCACTGTGACCAGTGACCACTCATGGTCCCTCTCTCCTCACCCCTCAGGAGCCAGAATGCCAATTTCCAGAACCCCCGATGTGAGAACACCCCCCTCATTGGGCGCGAGTCCCCACCGCCCTCAGTAAGTCTCAGGGCAGGGTGGGGGGACCTTGGCGTTAGTGCTCTGGCGTGGCTCTCATGGGCAGCATGGGCTCTGGGGGCAGCTATGAGCCTTTAGTGCCAGGGGCCATGGGGTCTCTTCCCAGCTGGGACCTCTCCTGTGGATGGGGCTGGGGGGTGCCCATCAGCTCTCATTAGCCATGAAGGGCCTTATGGTCAGGGTGGGCAGCCTTGGGGGCCAGCTACCCAGCAGGTCAGCTCCTAGCTCTTTTCTTGGGGAAGGCAGGCATGTAGCAAGTTGTGACCCTAACGTGTTCGTGGAGTGGCACAGGCCTGCGCCCTGGCGCACTCTTTCTACTCTTCTCTGGGCCTCCTGGACCCTGCTCTTTCTCAGGGTCCAGCCTTGCTCCTATCCTTCCTTCCTTTTTGTGAGTATTCAGCCAGTCTCAGGCCTGGTGTCTCCTTCTGACCTTGGACGTGCGACATGGACAAGGAGGGACAGGGTGATTTGGTGCCAGAGAAAAGGAGCAGATAGAGAGGGTGAGGGACCTGGGGCTTCCTGGAAGGGCTGAAGACCACCTTGTTCAGAAACACCTACCTGCAAGGCAATCCCCATTGTCCAGTTGTCCCATAGCACAGCTGGGCCTGGGTTGTCTAAGACCTAGATCAAAGGCTTGTTTGTACGCCCAGAGACATCCCCAACTGCTGGCCTCTTACATCCTGCTCGGCTGTCCTCACCCTTGGCCCCACTAGCCCCACAGCTTGTTCCAGGCCAGCCACGCCCTGGCGTTGAGGATGCCCCCTCTTTCTCTCTCTCTCCTGCACCCTCCCACCCTGGGCCCTCCTAGCGCTATCTGGCTGCCCTGGACTCTGGCAGCCACGCAGGCTGGCAGTTTAAACCTATGGACAGTGCCCGAACGCTGTGGTAGCTGTGCCCTCAGAGTGACAGGTACTGACCACCCTGTCCCCGACCCGCACGGCCACCCGCCTGCACCTCCATGCCTCCTGCCCTTCTCTCACCACCACCCTCCCCCAACACTGGGCCCCACTGCTCCACGACCAGCTGTGGGCACAGCCCAGCCACAGACCTCTAACACTGAGTTCTGCCGGTCTTACAACAGGCAGTGAGCCCCAGTCCAGGCTTCCCCTTGCCACCCCCAGAGCCCAGCCACCCAGCCTCTGGGGACTCTGCCACCAGCTGCAATTGGCAATGGGCCCCAGCCCCTCCTTTCACCTCCCAGTGTGGAAAGCATCTACCCAGATCCCTGTGTGCACCTGGGCTTGAGAGCAGAGCTGGACCCTGGGTGTGCAACCCTAGGCCCAGCCCTGCCTGTCCACCAGTGCACATGCGTCTATAGACAAGCATGCCAGCTTCTCCTGCTGTTCCCATGTAGCAGTGCGGTACCTGCTCGGGCTCCTTCAGGGGTGTGGGATGTTACCTACTGTCCCATCCCACCACCTGTCCCTGCTGCATGACCATGGAATGACATGGCTCCCAGTGCCGCTGCTCTTCCCACCCTGCTCCATGGCCACCTCACAGGCTGCTCGCAACTTTCTAGGTGCTCCAGGAGGGCTCCTAGGGACCCAGGGGGTGCTTTCTCTATGGTTCTGGTGGCTATGAGGACCACCCAGGGTCCCCGTGGTTGATGGGGTCAGCCTGCCAGGCCTCCTTAGCACTGTGACCTTTACCCCTGCCATGGGCTCTGAGCTCTGCACACTGCCTCAGCACCTGATGTCCACAGGTGTTCCTCCTGGGCACACACAGGCCACCCTCATTTGCACGCACATGTGCTACTTGAGCCTTCATGCTCTGGTTGAGTGAGGGTGGCCGTGGCTATGCTATGCAGGCCATTTATAGAGCCAGTTGTCCCTGTTCCTGAATCCGAGACCAGAGAAGCCCACAATTTGGTTCCCCACCTGAGTGGGCAGCGGCAGCACTCCAGTCTGCAGGTCCCTCCTTCTCTGGGGTAATGGGGCCGAGCAGCCATGGGCAGGAGGCTAGGGCCTCCTGATGCCTGAGGGTCTTGCCAGCTGTGGAGAACCTACCCTGAGCAGGCTGTGTCCTAGTGGGTGTGTGGCCTTCAGGTTCTGGGCTTGTGGATTGTTAAGGTTGTGCCTGACCAAATCCCCAAATGCCAGCAGTGTGGATGGGTGATTAGATAAATGTGATCCTCTAATCAAGGGAAAGGACTACTCTGTGAGGCCGCCGGCTCCCTCAGCTGTACTCAGTCCTTGGTCCAGGCTCCAGCCCCTCTCAGGGCTCTGCTGGCTGTGCACTTTGCTCTCTCGTTCTGCCCTCTCAAGGGTTGGCTCTGACTCATCCTGCTGAAGACCACACCAAGGAGGCTGCTGGCTGCCCTGGCCCTGCCCAGGACCCTGCTGACCCCTGCTCCCTCCTTCCCTCTCTCCTCCAGTACACCTCCAGCATGAGAGCCAAATACCTCGCCACGAGCCAGCCTCGCCCTGACTCCAGCGGCAGCGGGCACTAGACTGCACCGGTCAGCCACCTGCCCCACGTGCCAATCGCCCCACCCCTCCTGTGCCAGCACTGCTGCTCCTACCTGTGGCTGCCCACTGGACCCTCCGCATGCCACTCCAGGCCAGCCTGGGCACATCTGCAGGCCCCTCTCCCCTCCTCTCCCTTCCCCACAGGGGGCACGGAGGTGCCCAGCATGAGCTCTGGATCAGGTTGAGAAGTAAGGGCTGTGGACCCACACCCCCGACTTGGGACATACCTGGACCGATGCTGGCCCTGCCTGGCCAACCATTCCCCACATCCCTCTTGGATTCGCTGAGCCCTGGTGCTTCTGTCCCAACATGGCTCCCTCTGCAGGTGGCCTTCCAGACTGTCTGCTGCCCTGTCCCTCAAGCACTGGCCTCTCTGGCCCCTCCTTCCCTCTGCAGCTCCGAGCTTGTCCTGGGGCCTCCCTCACTTCTGCCCTCATGCTTCAGTGGATCACATCTTAGTTCACAGGCACAACATAGCCTGGCATTGCTGGCTACTGAGGGACAGGTGATCTTCACAGGTGGGTCTACCACGGCCCTCCGTGCACTCATCTCTGCAGCGTCTGTGGCACCTGCCTCCCATCCAGCAGCTTGCCCCTCCTGCCAGCTGCCCAGAACCTCCTCCAGGGAGGCCCTATTCCTCTGCCTCTCACCCAGCATTGCTTTTTCCCTCAGCGCTCATCCAGCTCTCCATGGACAGCAGGTATCCTGCAGAGCCTGGGTCACTTGCTGGCCTCTAGTGCTGGCCACCCTCTTGGTGCCAAACCCCCTCCCCCATCCCAAAGACTTGGCAGCTTCATCTGCTTGGGTCTTGCACTAACCACATTTATCATCTCCAGGGCAGACTGAGTGGGCTGCTGCCCACTTCCCTCCCCTCATGGTTCAACTTCCATCCAGGATTGCACAGTGTCCCTGGAGCCCGGCCTCAGGGGCTGGGCCTTAGCTGGCTGTGAATGTGCCCACAGTCCCTGCTGCCCCTCTTGGGACCAACCACTAACCTCACTCCCAGCCTCCTCGGATGCCCCTGGCTGACCTAGAGCCAGCAAGTGTGACCCAAGTCCAGCCTGGAGCCAAGGGCCAGGACAGCTGGCTGGGACCCAGGCTGGAGTAGCTGTTTTCTCCATGGGGTGCTGCTGGGGATGCGCCACAGAACAACAGGCAGCCCCAAAGGGCCTGGAGACCCCTCTCTGGGCGAGAGGACTGTTCTCAAGGTCAAGTACTCCATTGGACTTTGGGCTGAGGTCCCTGTGTCCTCAGTCTTCCTACCTGTGAAGTGGGAACAAGGCTTCCCTGAGGTGCTTCTGGCTTTTAATGTACGATGTTTGCTGTGCTTCCTGTGGGGAGCGGCGTGGAACCTCCCCAAGTGGGGACCAGGAGGGTCTGCCCCTCCCGGCTAGCCCAACCCAGCCGCCCAGTATGGCGTGGTCCAGTGCAGGATCTGGCCTATGTGTCAAGGCCAGCAGCAGCCAGGAGGCTGCTAGGCGGTGTGCAGGGGCTGAGGTTGGGAGCCCTGCAGTGGAGGCGGCTTGCAGACCTGTGATTCTCTGGGAGTAGAGCGGCAGGGCAGCTACCTACACCGGAATGTCCTCACCCCTCTGGGTGAGGCTCGGCCCTGCCTTTCCTCCTCAATCCCTCTTTGTGCTGGTGTCTGGGACCAAAAGTGAAGTGGGACAGGTGGGTCAGTGGGCCTACAGCCCCAAGCCTGGGCATCTGAGCCCCCCAGGCATGACCAAACCTCAGTGGAGGGGACTCTGTCCCAGGCCCCAGTTGGCCTCATTCTGGGACCCTGTGGGGCCACCAAGGTGTGGCCACAGCCAACGTGCTCAGTCTTTCCTCTGGGCTTGACTCACTGCGGTTGCATCCTGGCCATGGGTCCACAGGGAGGTGCTGCACCCCGACCTGGGTGCCCACTGTGTGCTCTGGGGCCACTCAGAAGCACAAATGCTGCCCGCGGCCCAGCCGCGCGCTGCCCACAAGGTGAATGCACAGCGTGAGAGGCGGGCACAGCCCAGACATGGCTGTGAACCTGTGCTGTCTTGGGAGTCCTGAC
Source organism: Aplodontia rufa (assembly GCA_004027875.1). Classification (NCBI taxonomy): domain Eukaryota; kingdom Metazoa; phylum Chordata; class Mammalia; order Rodentia; family Aplodontiidae; genus Aplodontia; species Aplodontia rufa. The sequence continues at coordinate 54,359 of PVKS010007349.1, forward strand.
TACTGTGTGCGTGTGCCCTGTCTGACTTCACTCACCAAGGCTGAAGAAAGGGAAAGGGGAAAGTCAAGAGGGGCCCACACCCTAACCTCAAGTCTGGAGGGGAGCGGCTCCTGCCCTTGGTTTTATTTTTGTTCTGAGTTTTGTTCTGACCACTCAACCCAATGACCTCCACACTATCTGGGGGCATCACGCTGGGACCTGTGTGCTGCCTGTGCTGGCTGCCACTCCCACCCTGCCCCAGGGGTCCTAGAGCATGTGGAGGCAAGGAGGCCATGGAGGGCTTGGCCAGTGACCAGACCCCGGGCTCCTGGCCAGACAGGAGGGATCCAGCTGGGACAGGAGACATGCTGATGGGGCTCCTCTGCAGGTTTCCCCATAGCTGTCCAGGGTAGTGGACACCTGGCTGGGTGCAGTCCCTGACCCTTTCCCCATGCCCACCCACCCCATCGCACTATGCAATTCCAGTTCCAAGCACCATTGCCCTCCCTACCCCAGGTCCCTGGCTGCCCAGCCCAGGAGTGGGTGGTCAGTTGGTAGCCCCTGGGCCCCAGGTGAACAGGGCCTTTAGTGTGGGATCTTTTTGTGTGTGTGTTTTTAACCATAATGGTTGTGTGTACCATACCCCATTATATTTGTTATACTATATATATATATATATATAAAATTTTTGTTAAGACCTCTCAGTTTCTCCCACCTGACCCGCATCTTACTCCCTGCCCCCCCATGTGAATTAACATCTGAGCTGACCAGCCCTGCACTTCCCCTCCAGCCTCCGTAGGGCCATGGCTGTGTGTACTGTCACTGTGTTTTTGTTTTTTAAAACTGGGTTTGGGGTTTGATTTTTATTTCTTTGGGGACTTTATTTTTCTGGCAAATACTAAAAATCTCGTCAATGTAATTTCTGTGGTTTCTATTCAGCTTGGGTTTCATGTTTTAAAATAAACAAATTTTAAAAGACAGACCTGTTTTCCCAAGTTGTTCTAGAGAGTACCTGCTGTGCATGAGAGGCCATGTGCCCACTGTGCAGGGCTGGAGGGGGGTATGGGAGGCCTCTGAAGGTGGGTGGGGACTGAACAGTAGCTGTCCAGTGGGAGGACATGGTAAGCTCCATCATGGCACATCCTGGGCAGGTCCTGACTGGCAGGGCTGAACCACCTGGAGGTGTCTGACCTGCAGAGCAGTCCCCAAGGTCTGCAGGGGCAGTGGCACAGTGGGACAGAGGATGTGGCTAAAAGCCTGACTGCAGGGTAACTGCTGTGGTCATGGAGTGGGAGTGTCATGAGAGGCCTCTAGCAGAAGTGACCACGTCTGTGCTGCAGGTTCCCAAGGGTCAGGTTGGAGCCAAATGGATCCCCACTGTGCTCATTTGTTGTCCTTCTGGGGCTTCCCTGTGGCAGTTCCTGGGTCTCTGGAGACCTGCACTGCATCTCAGTGGCTCCCCAACCCCACTGTAGGTAGGAATGAGCTCCCTTGGCTTCCTTTGAGAAACAGGCGTGGGGAGGTGGAGCAGTTGCCCAGGGCTATCCACCCCGGAGCCCTGTGGGCAATGGCTCCTACCCTACAGTGGGGCATCAGGGCCCCAAGCATTTGTCTCCCTCACCTGGGAACACAGGTGGGTGAAGGAGCTGCAGGGTCCAGTGGAAGATGCCTTTGGCCCACAGCTCTTGGCACTTGTAGGAGGTTGCTCAGCAGGCCCTGTTCTTCCATCCCAGCACACACCACAGCCTTGCCCAGCACCTTCCATTGTAACTGCGGCTGCTCCAGAGAGCAGAGAAGGCATGGGTGAGCTCTGAGGAAGAATGCAGAGCCACCAGGGTGGAGGCATTCACAGTTCCAGTGGAGAGTGACCCAGGGACATTTGGGTTTAAGGGCCCAAAAGACAAGAGCCCCAGACCTGGAGTGAGAGTCAAGGATGAGGAAAGACCCAGGTACTTCCTGCATTCTGGGACCTCAGTCCCCTCTCTGTATCAGGGAGGGCAAAAATCAACATCATGATTCCTAACCGGGGATGGCACATCACTCACCAGCTACCCAGCAGGCGTTGGGCTCAGGCACTGATCTAGGCACAGGTGCAGCTGTGGAGCAGAAGGTCAAGGAGCTCAATTCTGGACAGCTGATACACCCATGGGAGAAGACGGCCATCAGTAGGTGTCCAAATATATGAGAAGGCCAGGTGAAGAGGTGGAGGGTGGGTGGGATGGGTATGTCAGGAAGAGCCTTCCTGAAGAAGCCTCCATGGAGGACAGACAGTGAGTCAGGACATATGTGCTCCTCACTGCTGTTTTAACAAATTACTGCAAACTCACGTGACTTCAAACAATGCAAGCATGTTTTCTTACGGTTCTGGAGGTCAGAGCCTTCCTGGGCTTTTAAGCAAGATGTCCACAGGGCTGTGTTCCTGCTGGGGCTCTGGGAGGGAAAGCCTGGGAAAGCAAGCACAGTCCCTGCCTTTTTAGCTCACCTACATTCTGGCCACTCCCCTTCCTCCATCCAAAACGTCAGCAGCACCTGTAGATCTCTAGCTCTGACAATGGCCTCTTGTCTCCCTCTCCCAAGTACCGTCGTAATTACATTCAGCCCACCTAGACAATCCAGAGTCATCTCATCAACTTCCCTTTTGCCATGTAAACATTCATATTCACGATTCTGGGTTTCAAATGTGGACATCTTTCAGCATGGTCTCTAACCGTGAGGCAATGTGAGGAAAGAGGATTCCAGGCAGACAGCTGTCAGTGCAAAGGCCCTGAGGCAGACACCTGCTTGGTGGTTCAAGCCAGGTGGTGAAGTGGAATAAGGAGAGAGTGGTCTGAGTACAGGGATCTCAAAACGCCTTGTGGGGAGCTGGAATGATGGCTCAGCAGTTGGAGTGCTTACCTGCCATGCATGAGGACCCAGTTTCAAACCTGAGCACCACAAACATAGAGAATGTCAGAGAAACAAAGACAAGATGAAAAATAAATAAATAAAATGGCCTTGTGGGCCTCCTAAGGCCTGTGACATTTATCCTGAGTGAGGTGGGAGCCATGGAGGGTCTGAGCAGAGTGACTTGACCTAACATTCATTTTAATTGGATAACCCTAGCTGCTGAGTTGGGAAGGGGACAAAAGCAGGAACCAGAGACCAATCAGAGGCTGCTGCCATGATGCAGGCATGAGTGAAAGGGAGTTGGGTCCCCAGTGGCGCAGTGAGTGGTGAGAAGGCATAGGTTCTAGAAGGTGCCACTCACTGCACCTCCTGGTGGGCCTGGTGTGGGGTGTGGGTTGAGCGCAGTCATAAACTGAGGGGGGACAATTTGGGAGAACACAGGTTTGGGCTGGAGGAAGATCAGAGTTCCAGTCTGGACATGTTGAGCTTGGACATGGTGTCCTTGTGACATCAAGGGTGTAGGGAGGTGGTGACAGGTACAAGTTAGGCTCTTGGGAAAGCACAGGGCTGGAGGTGGCCAGATGGAGTTTCTGGCACAGGCACTGTTTGAAGCCAAACAACCTGGGTGAGATCCCTGAGGGAGTGGGGAGAGAAGACAGGAGGACCAAGGTCTGCCATCAAGAGGGGGTTAGGGCTACATGACAGTGGGAAGAATCCCAGGTATCTGGAAGCCACATGAGGACAGCATGTTGAGGAGGGAGGAAAGACCACATCAAATGCTGCTAATGGTCAGCGATGACTAGGGCTGGACCCTGATCGGCAGATTTGGAGGCCAGGATACCACATGTGACTTGGACAAGAAGTGCTGATGAAGCCCAATAGTTGGTTCAGGACAGCTTAGGAAAGGAAGATTTGGAGACAGCAAGGATCTACAAGCCTTTGCAGGAGTTTAGCTGCATAGCAGAAAAACAGCTTCATAGCTGGAGGCAGGGTGGCCCAGGAAAGCAGGAGTGTGCATTTTTTCTTTTTCTTTCTTTCTTTTTTTTCAGGGGGCAGGTACCAGGGGTTGAACCCAGGGTGCTTAACCACTGAGCCACATCCTCAACCCTTTTTATTTTGAGACAGGGTCTTGCTAAGTTGCTGAGGCTGGCTTTGAACTTGCAATCCTTATGCCTCAACCTCCGAGCCACTGGGATTACAGGTATGTGTGCCACCACACACCTGCATGTGTGTTTTTCAAGGTGGGAAATAATAGCATGCTTGTAAGGCTAATAGGACAAGTGCTCAGAGAGAGGAAAGTGCATGCAGGGGAGACGTTCTAGAGTAACAGGTGGTGCTGGGATTCAGTGCAGGTGGAGCACCTGCAGGCACATAGGGGACACAGAGGCCCATGAAAGAGGAAGCAAGGTTGTCAGAGCGCCAGGTTGGGGTGGAAGAGGTGAATTTGAAGATTGGGGTGGCCCTGAGATCCAGGGTCTGGAAGAACTGAAAGTGAGCCTGGGCTGGGGCCACAGCTGCCTAGAGCATCCAGGTGTAAAAAGTCACAGGCATGGGCCAGGCCCAGAGGAGATGAAACAGGAGCGGCAGCAGGAGTTGAAGATCAAGCCACCATGCTTGACTGAGAGATTTCACCTGGGTGAGGACAAGCCCTCTAGAGGATCCCAGAGGGTGGAAGAATCCTTGGGGTCAGCGTATTGGAGGGAGAGCTGGACCAACTGGAGGTGGAGGCAGAATAGCACTGGAGGCAGGGAGGGTGGAGGGCTGTGGCTATGGTGCGAGCAAGGCAGAAGTGATCAAGGACTATGAACACCATGGTCTCAAGAATGGACATGGCCATAGCTGGAGTGGTGGCTCAGTGGTTACGGTGCTTGCCTGGCATGCACAAGTACACAAGTTCAAACCTCAGCACCACGTACACGATGAAGTCTAGGAGCAATGAAAGCCATATGAAAAATTAAATAAAGTTGATTCTCTCTCTCTCTCTCACTGTCCCTCTCTCTTCAATAAAAAAAAAAAAAGAATGGACATGGCCATGTGCAGTGGTGCACACCTATAATCCCAGTGAATCAGGAAGCTGAGGTAGGAGGATCACAAGTTCAAGGCTAGCCTCAGCAACTTAGCAAGACCCTGTCTCAAAATAAAAAATAAAAAGGGCTGGGGAGCAGCTGGAACAGGGGCTCAACAGTTACGGGGCTTGCCTGGCATGCGTGAGTATTCAGGTTCAAACCCCAGCACCATGTATGCAAGGAAATGTCTGCCCAGTGAAGGCCACATGAAAAACTAAATAAATTTGATTCATTCTCTCTCTCTCTCTCTCTCTCTCTCTCCCTCTCTTTAAAAAAAAAGGCTAGGGATGTAGCTCACTGGTATAGCACTTCTGGGTTTAATCCCCAGTACCTACCCACCCCTCAAAAAAATATTGGACATGAGAGCAGTGCGGGAGACAGCACACAGGAACCGGGAGCCCAGATCTCCCAGGAACAAGTGAGCCTATGGACATGCACATGGGCAGCAGCTAGTGCTCTCCCAGAGGATTTAGGCTGGGACTGCGCTGTGAGGCTCCTAGTGAGTGAAAGGGTGGGAGGCTCCGGGGGCCACTGTGAGAGAAACTCCAGGGTGAGATGCATGGACACCAAGTGCCCAGCAGGGGGCGCTAGGCCCTTGGCAGACAAGAGACGGGCAGACCTCCCTGGAGTTCCTGGTGCACCAGTGGAGGAGAATCTGCACCCCAACGTTCCTCAGAGGTGCTGATGCGGCTCAGTTGACATTGGCGTTGGAGAAGAGGGGAGTGGTCACTGTTGAGGGTACCAGGCACTTAGGCTTGTGAAGCCACACCCCAGAGCCAGGGCGCCAAAGGTGGCGGCAATGGGACCTGAGGCTTGCTCTTTTCACTGGTTCCAGTCTGCCAGCTGACGTTACCCGTGATGCATGAATCAGATGTTGGCAAATGTGTTCAGTGAACTCTGAAGAGTAGGCATAAGCTGCAGCAGGAGCCATCCCTGCCCCCTTGGGCTGCACCCCTAGATCCAAGTGAGGGTCCTAGGAAAATGGGATTCTGACTGGGAGAGAACCCACCAGCACTCACCACCAGGCGGCACCCAAAACCCGTGATAGGAGGTCCAGGAATGTAACTAGCGGTAGAGCACTTGCCTAGCAGGCGCAAGGCCCTGGGTTCCAATCCAGCACCGCAAAAACAATACAAAAATATTGTGGTGAATTGTGGGGGGATACACAGGGCCAGGGATAGGGACACATGGGGAAGCACCCACCGCTCTGAGCCACTAGACTTCATGGAACATCTGGGGCCAAGGCAAGGGGCCTCTTGGCTCCTGGGTCCCTCCTGAAGACCACCAAGTGTCTTTTTTTGTGTCTGGCCCTGGCCTCAGAAACGGGATCAGGAGGGCTCCACCCTCCAAGGACACTCAAAAAGGTTGGGGCAGATGGGTCTCAGGTCACAGCAGGACTGGCCAATTGGTCTGACAAAAAGACAGGTCTGGCCCTGGTTCCCTGGTCAACCTCTGACCCAGGCTGTTGAAGCCACCAGCAGGGTCTGGCCCCAAGTGTGGTCAATTCATTGCTCATCCCACCTCTCTGCCTTCTAAGCCTCCTGAAGGTCCCTCTGCACCTTTTCATGGTCTGTGCTGAGCTGGAATGTCCCTCCCTGCCCCCCACCCCAATCCCCACCACATCTTTACAAAGCTTCACTCCTGCTGAGGCACTTCTTCCAGGAAGTCAGCCCTGAGGGACCCAGAGGGGAGGAGAGTTCCTTTATTTTTTTATTTTTTTTTTTTCTGATCTTGTCTAGTGTTTTATTTTTCACTTCTTTTTTTTTTTTTTTATTAGATGGATATGGAGTTACAATTGAGGGGGAAACATTATCAAACATTCAAGAACAAATGTATATATACTTAGTTATCCAGGGCTAATGCCATGTCATGGATGCCCAGCTTGGGTTCCCCATGTTGCTGTTTCCCCCAGAAGAACCCCTGAATTAAATGGATATTTTGTGGAGGTCAGAGATCTCCTTCTGAGATGATTCCCCTATATTCCCACCCTCCAGTCTCCTAGGAGTTCTTCCTAAGCCCTCCCGACTCCCTGTCCCCCAGCCTCTGCCTCCAAGTATCCTAGGGAGTCATCCCCATGTTGCGTTGAGAATCATACAATTTGAAGTTATTGTTAGTTTAGCCGTCTAACATACTGCTTCCCCATGTATTCTAGCTTCCACAGATGAGAGAAACCATTGGGCCCTTGAGTCTCTGAGATTGGGACACTTCACTTAGCATAATTCTCTCCATAGGAGAGTTCCTTTAAACTGAAGGAGCCCCCCCATCTCCACCCCACAAGCCCTCTCCCAGTCCTGGCTCAGCGGCTCTGCTCTGCACTCAGCACTTCACTGAAAAGCGGAAGCCGGGGGTGGAGGCTGAGTTCTGGCACCCTCGCTAAGCGACCAGCACCCCCACCCCCTACCGCAGGTTGCAGTTTTACTTTTTTTTTTTTAAGTAAAGAAAGGGACAGGGGGGACAGTGAGAAAGAATCAATTTTATTTAGTTTTTCACGTGCTTTCGGTACACCAACCCCTCATTGTGTGTGTAGTGCTGGGGTTCGAACCTGTGTCTTGGTGCAAGCCAGGCAAGCACGGTAACCACTGAGCCACCGCTCCAGCCCTACTTTTTACCTTTGAAAGTCCCCCAAGTAATTGGCAGTTTGGGAGCGGGTGTACCTTGGCAGTGATGATCCACCAGTAGGTGGGGTTTAGCTGCCACCAGAAGGAAGCTGAGGGAGAGTTCCCTCTTCCCCACAGGTGGGGAAGAGTCCCTCTGTTCCAGCTACAGGATCGCTCCCTCTTCTGAGGGGGCAATTTCCCTCCTCAGCTTCTCCTGGGAAAGAAGTCTAGAGGCTGCTGGCCTGTGTGCTTCTGGGACCCCTCCCTGTTTCATGCACTTCATTTACCCCCATTTTTCAAATGAAGAAGCCAAGTCTGCACAGGGGCAGGGCTCCTCTCCACCCTGCTCCTGGCCGCTGTCCTCTGGCTCTGGGACATCTGCACCAGCTGTGATGACAACTTATGAATGAAGCAGACTCCACCTGCCCCAGCGGGGCACACAGCTCCACATCTACAGGGCTGCCCTGCACCCCGCCACACCTTGCCAGTGTCTGCCAGCTCTGTGGGAGAACTCATGTGGACCGCAGAAGGTTGTGTGGGGAGCCAGGGCAGAAAGCACCAAGCCTCTGACTCACCCAGGAAGGAAGGAGGCCAGCCCGTGCCCACAGCTTGTTGTGACCACCCCTTCCCCCCTCCAAGTGCCGGCTTCCTTGTCCAGACCGGCCCTGCTCCATTTCACAAAAACGTGACTGGTACTGACAGACAACAGCAGCTGAGTCTGGGGCGCCTGTGAGGGGGTCAGACCGTGTGGTAGGATGATGAGGGGCCCTCTTTTCTCCTCCTAGGCATCGTTCATACTCAGGCAGCTGCTGAGGCCTCTGAAACCACTCTGCTGACTCAGCAACGAAAGGCCAAGGTAGGGTCAGGCCCTAGCCAATGATCCCAGGTCAGCAGCAGTACCCACCAAGGGCTGAGGAGATGCCACCCAACCCCTGTGGGGTGCTGAGCCTGAGGGAGAGCCGCATGGGTTTCCAGAGGCCCAAGGCTAGGGACAAGGCACCTTTCAAAGTGGACTACAGAAGCAGCAGGAAGGGTGCACCTCAAGCCCCAGGTGGGGCATCATCGGGCCAGAGCAGGCACCAGGTTGCAGGGTACAGCAACCAGGTCCAGCCAGCCAGGGAGGCCAGCGGTAATCTGAAGAGGAAGCGAGGCAGCCCCCAGACACTGGAAAGGGTGGGGGGTTCCCCAGCTGGCGGCCAGCTCAACCTCAAAGACTGGATATGAGGAACAAGGGCTACTGCCTTCTTCACCAACCAAGAGTCCCAATCCCAGCTCCTGGGACCTGTTGAAGTGGTAGGTGGGGCCTTTGTCACAGGCCCAGCCTGGGAAGCAGCCCCGGGCACTGCCCATCTGAGGATTCCTCCAAGTTCCACTGAGGGATGAGCCGAGAGGCAAATGGGCAGGGGCAGGATTAGCAGTGGGTAGGAGGCTGGGATCCTACCCCACCCCACCCCAGCAACACAGCTGCCTGGCCTTGGGCATCACCTGCTCAGGTTTCCTCGGTTTCTCCCTCTAAAGAACAGGACTCTGGGCTTGTGATGGGGATGAAGATAGGTAATGAGGTCCAAATCCTGGCCACAGTAGTCACTATCTGTCCTGCAGGGACAACTGGGCACCTGGGGTCCTCCCAGGTCAGGCCAGCATACACAGGAGCCTGGCTGGCTCCTGTAACCCCTAGCAGTCCTGACAATTCCCTCCAGGAAGCACAGTGCCAACCCACCATCAATCACCCTACACTGAGCCGGCCTGGACTCTCAGGTCCCAGGCTGTCACTATTGCGATTCCAAGTTTTCTTCTGAAATAGTTGGTGTATAGGGGTTTCCAACCAGCCACTGTGAAGCAAACCATGCCTACCCTCCCCTGACCTGTTGCCCCCAGCCTCCTGGAGCCCCTTGATGAGCCTAGGGCTCCGGCCTAACTCCCTGGCAAGAGCAGGACCCTGAGTTGCTGCAAAAAGCACCTTTATTGACAGCAAAAAGACGTCACCATAGCAACAACACTTCAGTTCCCTGAGAGCTTTTCCCTTATCCTCCGCTTTCTGAGCTATGTCTTTGCAAAGAGAACACAAAACATACCCAGGGCCAGGTGAGCCCCTGGGTCTAGCAGGCAGGGACAGGGTGGGGGATTCCAGATACTGGAAGGCACAATACATAGCATTAAGACATTCCCAGGTCAGCTTTACAAGTGAAGGAGTTCCCAAATTTGGCTTCTGCTTTTTCTGATCCACAGAAAAGATAAAATAAAACCCTTCCCCACCCATCTCTCAAAACCAAAACAAACCCCCTTCTCACCCACCCCCTTTCAAAAACAGCACAGTAAAAAAATACTGTCACAATATTTACAGACACACCCACTGTGGGCGACATTCTCTCCACTTTGGAGAGGAGATAAAATGCTCTGACCCCCCAATCATCGGGAGACAAAGAAAGGACCTCAAGGGGGCCAGGAGAACCCCCAACCCAGAAGGGGAGCATTGTTCACCAGCTGAAAAACAGCCATGATCATTGGAAGATGGGGCATGGGCCTCCCCAAAAAACTAGCTTCCCCTGCACTGGGCATGATTTAGTTGTCCTGGGGGCTCCAGGCAAGGGCCAGAATTCCAGGGCACTGGCACCCATAGCACAAGGTCTGTGCTCAGCAGAAGAGGCACCCACATAACCTTGCAGAGGAGCAAGCTCAGTAATATGGAGATCCAAAAATATTAATGGGACTGGCCTCACAGTGACCCTTTCCCCCTAAGGAAAGGCAGATAAGCGGCACCTCAGCCAGCTCCCTGCAGAGCAGGACTGCCCAGCAGTCTACTAAGCAGGCGGGCACGCAACACACATGCATGCACAATGCATGAATGCCACAGACCGGGCAGCAAAACAGGGGTCCCTGGGCCCTTTGGATACCAGGGGCACCCAGGGACGAGGTCTCAGCCGTGGCCGCTAGAAGATGGCAGTGCGGGGACACCAGGGTGTGTCTGGGTACAGATGGCAGTGGATGGAGCGGAACCTGTGGGCACAGAGTAGAGGGTTGGTTTGTGTGGGGGTGGGAATGCCAAGAACCCCTTGCAGACCCAGCAGCATGGGGCCTACTCTACCCTGAGCAGGTGGGATTCCAAAGACATGCCACGCTGCTTACAGACACCCAGCCCCAGGCCTGTCAGACCTCCCAGGAACCCCCTGCAAACCACCTGGATGGGTCAGCCTCCACTGAGAAAGGTCCCTTCAGGTGGACTGCATTCCGCTTGTTTTCAAACATGCCGTAGCTCAGGGTCACCTGTGGGGGAAGAGAGAAAGTCATGTTGGAGAGGCCCTGGTGTCCCTAGGCTCTAGACAAGGAGACGGCCTGCCTGCCCTTCCTATTGCCTCCCTTAGGCTAAGGACACCTGCTCTATACACCCCAGTAATGAAGTCCAAGTGGGGGCTACAGCTGTAAATAAGAAAGTATCTATTCATTTAGGCAAATACCCAAAAAGCACAGAGATGTGTCCCCTCATATAAACAGCTTGGTGGGGCTGGAGCAGTAGCTCAATGGTACAGCATTTGCCTGGCAAGTGCCAGTACCCAGGTTCAAACCCCAGCACCACATACACAACCAAGTGTTGGAGAAACAAAAACTAGATGAAAAACTAAATAAAACTGATTCTTTCTCTCTCCCTCTCTATTTAAAAAACAGAGGGGGAACAAAACAGCTTGGTGTCCATGCTGGAGGGGCATCTCCACACCTGGTGGCAGCTGATTTGAAACAATGACTCCAACCTGTTTCTTCCCTCCCATCTGCACCTTCCCTCCTCTTCCACTCAAACCTCCCTTTGCTCAGCCAGTCCTGGGCACGCCCCAGGGGACAGCGCACCTGCTCATGGAGCTCAGAGGCAGGCACCTGCTGCAGGTTCTCCAGGTGGGAGTGGAAGAGTCCACTGCGGATAAGGGGTACTCCCAACAGGGCCTCCACGATGTAGCCAATGGTACAGTCGTCCGGCAGCCGGATCCGCTCAGCTGTGCTCATGAAGTGGCCGCCACTATGGGAGGGAAGGGAGAGGCCCACAAAGTGAGCTAGGGTGGGAGCTCCCTGCTGGTGGCGGGGCACAGAAAGGAGCAGGGTGAAGCTGCTGCGCTCCTATCCAAGGAGCTTCTGCCTGTCCCTCCACACCTGCTCTGCGGCTTGATGGTTCCGGGTTGGGGAGGGTCCTGGCACAGGGAGGGTCTTGCCCAGCGGTGCCTGCTCTGAGCAGGGTGGACAGACATGGAGGAAAAGACTATGAATGCACCTGCCTACATTAACCAGGAGGAAGGGAGAGGAGGTAGGAGGTGGTTGGTGCCAGCAAAGGAGGCTAGGGAGCCCCCGCACCCCGCACTGCTGGGAACATGAACCAAACTGGTACCCCAAAGTAGGGGACCTTAGGACCCAAAATAACTTGGTGCAATCACCTGTGCAGGGCACTTACCTGGCCCATGGACTCATCTTCAGGGCCAGCCCACGACTAATGCAGAAGCCAGCCCCACCAGTGGCAAACCAGAAGTGCACGGGACGCTAGGAGGGGCGAAGATGTTATAAGATTGGGGTGAAGTCCCCCAGGCTGCAGAGCCATCTTCAGCCCCCCACCCCCAGTGTGTGGTGTGTGTGATGTGGGACAGTGGTGAAGGGGACACTCACCACCTTGTTCTCGCTGACCCGCTCTGTGGCCTGGATGGGCCGATCCAGGCTGGGCTTGCCAATGTAGATATCCTGGGTGTGCAGGTAGCTGGCCAGCAGCTTCAGTAGGGCCCGCAGGTTGACATAATTATCATCATCCACATGGCAGAACCACCTGAGGACAAGGCAGGGACATTAGGGGACATGCCAGGCTGGGCACTGCCAGGGCACAGGTTTGGAGGGACTACTGGGCTCAACTCACTTCCTCCCAGACTCGATGAAGTGGTCGTACTCCACGGCCATCTTGCAGGACAGGGCCTGGCGGCTGTGGGCTGCGGAGCAGTTAGTGTTGACCACGTTGCCTGTGGGCAGGGAGAGCCATGAGTGGACCTGGGGTTCCAACCCTAGGAGGGGCTGTGGCCCTCCCTCAGCCCAGCACCCACCTCAAGCCCCAACCCCGCCCCCCAGCACATCATCCCTGCCCATTCAGCCAGGTTTTTCCCAGCACCCGCCACCTGCTGCTGCTAGCTGTGCTCAAAGGGACCCCAGGGGCTGAAAGGGCCTCATTTGCATGAGAATTAGGGGGCCCTGGAGTGGTGGGGTGGGGCTTGGCGCAAAGTTGAGTAAACTGCCCTTCCAGCCCTGAGGGCTGTGACCTCTCTGCCCCAGGGTGGGGGAGTTAGAGAGCAGAGGAAAGGTTTGCTGGGATGCAGGCTGGCCCCTCCCTCCCCAGCCCAGGGCTCACCCGTGTGCCTGGCCAGTACTTCATCTTGCCCGTCGGTGAAGATGAATGTCTGGAAGTAGAGACACAATCCTGAGCCCACAGATTTGCATCCCCACTCATCTGGGCACAGCTTCCCCACATACACAGAGCAGGGGTCAAGTGCCACTTTGAACACTGGCTGGGGCCTCACGCCCAACCTCCACAGCGGGCCCTAGGTCACCTAGAAAGCTGTGAGGCACGAGCCAGGTGGGTGCCCCACCCATCAGCCAGGTAACCGGCTCCCAGCCCGCTCTGTGCACCTGGCAGGGAACACACCCTTATTGACATAGGGCCCGGCCAGCCGGCTGGCTTTGAGGGGCAGGAAGGGGGTAGGTAGGAGGGACAGGGGGAGGAGATCAGCTTTGGGAAGCCAAGTCTCAGTCACTCGGGTTAGGGACAAAGGCCTATGCTGGGCGGCTGCCAAGCCCTGGCAGACAAAGGGCCCGGAGGGAGGATGAATCACCAGACATCGTTGGCCAGCTTTGTCCTGGGCTATGCAGCGAGGGGCGCTGGGCTGGCCTTAACTCGGCCGAGTTAAGCAGGAGTGGCTGTTCTGTCATTACCATACAGCTGGCCTGGTTAACTGGGCCGGGCTGGGCAAGAGGTCCCCAGGCAGGGGTGTGGCCACCACCAAAGCAGCCCTAGGGTCTGGGCCTTGCAGCCAGCTCCCTGCTGTGTGACCAGGGGAGGAGGCTGCCCTGAGCCAAAGCGATAGACAAGGTTCCGAAATCACCAAGGGTGAGTGGAGTACGGCAGGAAATGGCTCATATCCCCAGTGCCCAAGCAGCCTGGCGCTTGGCACCCCTCTTGCTGCTCAGGCAAGGAAGCCTTCACAGAAGACCTTGCCCTTGGCCATAGCAAGACTCCACCTGCACCAGCACAGGGCCACCCCCTGCCAGGATCGCTCTGCGGAAGAGGAGGGGGCCGCCGGGCGGGGCCAGGAGCTGCCGGCGCCCGCCTGGGCCAGTCGGCACACGGGGAGGAATGTTCCTTCCTCTGCCGGCCCGCCCAGCGCGTGCCGCCTGCCGCACCCTGGCACGGCTGAGTGCAAGCCTGCAGCAGTGGGGGATGCTCCGAGCAAACAGCAGGGAACCCCCATGCCCACCAGATCTGTTTCCGTCCATGTACAGGCAGGTCCGGTGTGTGCAGGCCTGGAGCACAGTACATACCCAGCAGCCCAGGACCCCCAGGCTAGGAGTGTTGCACACTCCTTATGTGAAGCCTTGGGTGAAGCTCCAAAGTGCAGATCATGGGCTCAGAACTAGGGGCAGCGCAGGTGCAGTCTATACCTTGTCCTCACAAGCGCCTCTCCTTTAGGAGCCCAGCAGACACCCTGGGCAGCCCACACGCACAGACTCGCACCCAGCCCCCCACCTGCACCCCAGCATCTCAGTCCAGGAATGCTGTGGGAGGTGGAGAGGGCCAGCCCATGCAGACGCTCCACTGTGCCGCAGGATTAAAAGCAAAATGCTTTCTTAATGAGATCAAGCAAGGCCTGTTCTCCCGCGCTTTGGTGGTATCCTAAAAACCCAGCCCAAGGCTATGGAGATTAAAGTCACCTTTGTTCAGCTTGGTAGCTGAGCGGCCAGCAGAACTGCCCTCAAGGGGTAGAGCTATGAGGTGTGGGGATTCCGAACCTCCAATCTCCCCGACTCAGCAGCAGGAGAGCACACGCACTAGCTGCAGCCATAGACCTTACCCCCTGTTTGGACTCAGTGTCCTCTCTAAAATGAGTGCGACAGTTCACCTGTGAGGAGCAAAGTGCTGGGGCCTGGCTGTCTTTTCTTCTCCCTTAATGCTCCAGTAGATGGGCACCATCACTACTGCATTACAAGAGGGAAACTGAGGCAAGAGAAATGCAGGCACCAGCCTGTGGTCATATCCAGGGGCAGAGGCGGTGCTAGACCAGTTCAGTCCAGTCTTCCAGGGACCCACACTCCCCAGGGGCCCTTCCAACAGGAGGAAGATGGGGGAGATGGGCCAGCAAGGGCAGCAGGGCTGGACTAGGGCAGGCAGGGGTGGGGGGTGGGGGGGACACCCACAGGAAGCAGCATTGTTTCTGGAGCCTGGAGCCTCAATTCAAAGAAACACAGGATGCCAAGTTCTCCCCCAACCATTGTGGTGGGGTGGTGGCAGCCACCGCAGCCTGGTGCTCCTGGGAGGGTGGGGGAGGAGTGGGCGGGCCAGAGGCCAGGCTCTTCGCCCCAACTTCAGGACATCAGCACACAGCCCCTGCCAGCCAGTGTCTCCACCCCACCTGTCCAGGGGCTGGCAGTTTCTGGCATAGGCCATGCCTGCAATCACAACGCCTGGATTTCCCTTCCTGGGCATTTTTGATTCACACTGGCTTAAATGGCACCTCCACCAGGAAGCCTCCCCACCTCATGCAGCAGATGCCACTCTCCACTCTCAGCCTCTGGTGTCTCTGTCAGCTAGGTCTGAGTCATCCTGCACAGGCTGGGGAAGTGGGCCCTCTGCTGCAAGTTCCAGGGACCCCTGGCCACATCGCCACAAGAGGGAATCTGCTTGCCATGTGCACATGAGCTGACTCAGGGGCAAATTTAGCAGCAAGGGGCCTCAGGGCCCAGTGGAGTGAAGGGACCCAACTCCATGTGTATACTGGGGCTCATCCACACCTCCAGTTTTGGCCAGTTCTCTTTTACAACACCCTACTGGAAAGGCAATGCTTCCCGCCTTTCAGAGACGAAGAGACCAAGGTCTTGCCCAAGACTGCCCAGACCAGCTGAGACTCATACCTAAGGCTCCCTGACCATGTCCCCTCTACCCCCAAATTCAGAGGGGATTGAATGATGCCCAAGGTCACACAGAAGGAAGGCCAATTGCGAGGGGGGGGGGCTGTGCCTGGCTCAAGGATGGTGCCCCACAAGCGCTGTCAGTCAGAGATATGGGGGGCCCATAGGCCCCCTCATCACCAGGCAACCTGAGTGGCCAGCGTGCTAGCGGCGGTTCCCATGGAGCGCATAGTTGCACACAAGAGGCCCGACGCCTTTCTCGGCTGGAGAAAGGGGCTTTGTTACCTTGCCCATGGGGCCAGCCTGAGAGCCGCCGGGCGCTGGGAATCCTAACGGCCCAGCCGTTAAACAAAACCCACGGCCCCCGCTGCCCCCCTCCCACCAGCCTGCTGAGCCCCTGGGAAAGGGACGCCTGATTCCCAGGAGGCTGCCATGGGGTTCCCAGGGCCCCTCCCAGCCAAGACCAGATAGGACCCTGCCCCCTATCTACATGTGCCCTCGCTCAACCCCCACTCTACCCTAAAAGAGGGCTCAGACAAGCCAGAATGCCCTGGGTCTCTACAACAGGGAGTAAGGGATATGGGGTCTTCTCTGAGCACCCACCTTCACGTCACACACCCCTGAGCCTCCCAGTTGGGCCAGTTACCCTTCTGCCCTCTGCCCGCTGCAGGGCCAACAATCTGCCCCTTCCCTGCCCACCCCAACCGTTCTGCAGTAGCCTCTGGGGACATTTTCAAAATGGGGTGTGTCTTTATGATGTGTAAGAAGTTGATGCCCATTGGAGGAACTAAAACCAAGATTCCAAGCATCCCCGCCTCCTGCACTGTGGGGACTGGGTCTTCACACAAACCCAAGGCTCTTTCTTCTGAGATGCATTCCCAGCTCCACCAACCACCAATGATTTGACCCTACATGTAGCAAACTGGGATGAGAAGAGATCCAGCCCTGTACCCAAGGGTCCTACGCTTTTCCTTCATTTGCAAAGGTTACAGCCTTTCTCCCAGTCCAGGGTGAACGACTACAGACTGAACAGAATCTGATTGGGGACGTTTGGGGACAATCAACACCACATTCTGCGTTTGGAGGGCAAGTATCACAGGGCACAAACACCAACCACTGGAGACTGCGGGCGAGCTGGTGAAGACATCTATGGCTCTGGAGTTAGGTTTGGGTGGGGCCCCCCCAGGACATTTCTACGGTTGTATGGCCTCCAGTTAACAAATTGGGCTAGGGGATGATCTGTGTAACCGGCCCCCGGATAGTCCCGTAGCTGGACAGGGATGCAGCCTGACTCCAACTGGACACAGTCACTAGCCGCATGGACGATGCCCCTGCCCCACCCACCCGCCTAGGGTGCCCGGGCTCACCATCTCCTTATGGCGAGAGATCCAAGTCTCCAGCAGCAGGTCCAGGCGCGCGCGGTGAAACTTCCTAGTGGTCTTCACCGCGATGAAGACGTCGCGGGGCACTAGCGACTCGGCCTGGGGCCGCGCGTGACCGTCAGCGGGGCGGGGAAAGCCCCCGGGCGGCGGGCCCATGTCTCTGCGCGCACGGGTCAGCAGGCTGAAGTACTCAGACAGGCTGTGAACCTCGCGGGCGAGAGCTCCAGGAGCCACTGCAGCTCCCATCCCAGGAACCGGGGCCGCCCCCGCGGGCCCCGCCAGGCTGCGCAGTGCGCGCCGGCCGCGCTCAGCAGGCACTGGGGACGGCGGCGGGTCGGCGGTGAGTACCAGGAGGCAGGCAAGCAGCGCACCCGCCAGCGCCAGCAGCAGGCGCCGCCCGCAGCGCTTGAGCATAGTGGGGCCGCGCGATGCGCCCGCCGGTGCTCCTGCAGAGGTCCGGGTCCAGCGGCGCCGTCCAGCTACAAGCCGCCCGCCCCGGGCGCTCTTAACCTCCCCGCCCGGCCCCGCCCCCGATCGCTCACTGGCTCGGGCTCTGAGGCGGGGCTTCGCGGGTCACCCCCGCCACACACACACACACACACACACACACACACACACACCCCGCCAGGCTGCGCCCACGTGGGCTCGCGGCAGGGGGCTGGGAACGGCAGGGAGGGCGCCTCGGGCCCGCCCCCTTGCGCACGTGCACGCAAGCCCCTCGGGGTTGACACCCGGCCTCAGGGGGCGTGGGGCCGAGGCGGGTCTGGGCCGGAAACGTGGAAGGGGCACCCCGGTGGGCCAGCGTCCGCTGCAATCCGGCGTCCGCAGACTGGGGTGTGCGCTCTTTTTGTGGTGGCCACGGTGTTGGGACGTGGGTCCCAGTTCAGACGCCCTCCCGGTACACTTCCCCTTTCGGTGCTGGGCTTCCTCCTTTTGGAACGGTGCAGGCCGAGCCAGCCGAGGCGGCACCGAATTGTCTGGAGTGTTCGGCTCAGGGCCGCCGTTATTGGTACCAAGCGGGAGTTTAGCCACCCGTGCCACAGATGAGGACGCCAGGTTCTAACGAGGAAGCACCTGTACCAAATCCGCTCGCTTCTCCCGTTAATTTCCTGGAGTCCAGTCCCTTCATGGAATGGGTCGGACTCATAGGGAAGAAAAACTAAAGCCGCCCTTCCCCTCACGGTGAAAGGACGCCTTCTGTCCCATTTGGTCGCTCAGCGCTCGCGCCAGATGTGACCCAGCTGTGCGCCCTCTCTGCCCCCTCCCCGGCACACGGCCTCCACCCCCGGCCCTTCCCACGGGTGCGGGTCGGCCCCCTGCACGAGCGGGGGCGGCAGGAATGCGCGCCTGAAGCGAGGGTGAGGGGATAGGGGCCCGGAAGTGGTCAAAGATCCCCACCCTACCCACGGGAGCGGGAGCAGGGTCCGAGCCTCTGTCTGCCGCTTCTTCCTGCGGCGCAGCAGAAGGCGGCTCTTTACGTCGCTGCGCGGGGTCCAGTCCTCTAGAGGCCGCCTGCGCCCACCGGGACCATCAGGGCTAGACTGCCACTCATTCTGCTGGCTGACCCGTTATGTCCACAGCACATATACGGGGCCTGAAAGGGCATTTTTAGTTATTCCCATACCCCTGTGGCCGAGTTGCTCTGAGGGCTTGGGGCCCTCTGGGGTGGGGTGAGAGGAGGATAGTGGTTCCCAGGCTCCTTCAGGTAATTAGCAGGCATCACCTCGATAGGCAGATGCCCCAGCAGATGGTGTTGGCGGTGCCCAAGTGACAACTCTCCCAGGACGTCACCTCCTGCCATAAACCCCTCCCCCATCAGCCAAAGCCCAAACCCAGAGTCCCCTGACTGCTGCATGGGCCTGGGAGTGGGCAAGAAGGAAAGGGCAAGCCCAGCCCCAGCCTCAGGGTCTCTGCCCGGAAGTCCTTCACCCCCACCCCCAATCCCTGTTTGCATCCCAACTATTTGTAGGCCTAGCCTCCACCCAAGTTTCTCTGCCCTGAACCGGACCACGTGAGGGCATCCA